>JACBWW010000237.1:0-62487 GCA_020086605.1 Lanius collurio | reverse complement strand
TTTTTTGGGAGTTTGGTTTTCCTTCTTTCACTGTGGCTTTTAAGTAAATATAAAAGCCAAGAAGATCACTGTGACTATTACATGGTTGAATACTCCACTGAAGTAACAACTGCAAATGTTTGTTTGTATCCTTTTTGTTATTTTTTCAGATATTTCTGACAGAAAGCCCAGTAGTTAACTATTGATCCTTCCAAGTCTGTTTCTTGACAGGCTTAAGGAATTTCTCTGCAAACCCCCTCAATACCAGGATTTCTGACAGGCTTTGACTTAGGTGGTTTATGGTTGTCAGGATTTTATCCCTGCCTCAAAATACTCTTCTCATCAAAAGTTCTACATTAAAAATTAAAACTCCCTGGTCTCAGACAGATGACATCTCTGACATCCAGCAGAAAACACCCTATTTTCTCACCGAGTTCCTGATAAATTCTCCTCCTCATCCCAGAAAAGTAATTTTCAGCACTTTCATCCTAGAGCTCCAGCAAGAATGCAAACTAAAATTTTCCTTTACTAGTTTTCAGTGATCTCATCTGATTCTGAAAATGTAAGAGAGTTCAGAACAAAGTGATTTGTATCTCTCAAATACAAGTTTGAGGACTGCCCCACCCTCCAGGCAGAACACAGTTTCTCACTAACATTGCACCATCTCTGCGAGCTGCAAAAGTTACCTTTCTAGTTAAAGACAGTAAAAGAAAGAGTAGTAAGGCAGTCAACAGAATTTCCACAGCTGTCTCCAGTAACAAACAATGCAGAGTTTGAAACATGCTCATCATGTATTGTAGAAATAAAATCCCTTGTCTAGGAAAGTCAGAGCCATGAACAGATCAGAAAGAAAGAAATCATTCTGATTAGGAGCTACATACAAATGAGAATGATGCAAAAAAGGAGGATTCATCAATTCAGGGTGGTTCAATCAAAGACTGAAAATAGATATTTGAACAAATGAAAGGGAAATCAAGAGATTTTTACACATTATAAAGAAAAAGTACCTAGTCCTGAAAGTTCTGCTTCAGCACATTTAAAATGGTGGACCAGAATAGTCAAATGTACTCCTGCAAATAATTCTGACATTGAAAATCATGGTTTTGCTCCAAAATAAGAACTGATTAAAAAAAGAGACTTCAAAATTCTCTATTTTTAATTTCAAATACCTCACCAAATGTATGCTATATTATTTAAAGTTTTAAAAAAATAAAATTCGAAAGACACCACAATCACATTTTGGTGATGTTCAAAAAAATTTCATTGACTACAAGGAATCCACATGGGAAGTACAGCTCTGCTCCTACTCAGGGAATTTCTTGTCCTTTGTGGTTTTGCATCTTAATCACTAAAACAAATAACTACAGATTCCCCCACCTTTAGTACTTAAGCTGAAAATTGCAGCCTCTGCTCATTCAAATGTCTTATCAAAAGTGATTTACCTTTTCCATAACGTGCTGCAATCATTTTCCTGTTGCAAAGATCTATGACTTAAATGAAAGTGCACCCTTTGCATCAACTTTTCCAAGACTTAAAAAAAATCTGTTTAGCCTACATCACTGCCAGGCAATCTCAGAAAAAAATATATTGGACTTGAAATACTAAAACTGCAAAAAGCCTTTAAAGCATCCTGACATCATGGTAACACATGCCAAGGGCCACTAGAAACTCTGTGTTACCATCCCAGGAACATCTGAACTCTGCTTCTAAAAACAAAATAATAAAAATTTTAAAAGGAATAACATAGAACAAGATCAGGGAAAATGATGATGTTTCCAAGAAATCATGTTTATTCATGAGGATCTTTTTGATTCTTGTATTAGGTTTTATGTCACCCACACAGATCTTCATTTCATCTCCTGACAGAATGATCATGCTGAGTGCTACTCTCACTTCTATTAATGTTTAATTAAATATTTTTACATTCCTGCACATCTAAAAAGGACACTCAGATGTAAATAAACAAAAAGTTCCATTCAATCATTAGGCACTGGTGAACTATAAACGAAAATTTGTGTAAAAACTTAAAGAGAAAAAAACAGCGTGAGGGTTAAATGATTTTTGGATTCACTGCTGACACTCACGTGGCTTGTAACGGGAAGATGTCAACAAGGTTACAGCACATTGCACCCACTTTTGTACTCTTAACCTGAAAAGGTAGGTTATAGGCCTTTTGCCTTTTTTCTAGCCCAAAAACATCTCACAGGGCAATCCTTTGCTAGAGAATTCTACATTATACTGGAGCAGTGTTATCTATTCACTTTAGGGTTTTCTGTGAGGAGAAGGTTATAAAGCAGTCCATAATCATATAAATACACACATGAAATCCTAAGCACATCACAGAGGTGTCTGCTCCTTGAGAAAAATATTTCCCAAAAGTTACCTACAGCAATAAAATTTCTTAATATTAATATTCTCTGCAGAATTCTCATAATTGCATTTCCTGTTCCCAAAATTCTCTTGATTATAATGAATTAGTATAGCAAATACAAAAAGTCAATTAACATTGAAGTGTCTTGGCCAGAATCCCATAATGCTTTGCAAGCTGGCAATAGATCCTGTGGGATAAAAATTGTCTAGCAAAAATATCTTCATACAAAAGAAATCTGCTAACAGCTTTATTTAGTTCACTACTTAGCTCGTTCTTCCTTTTTACCACACAGCATCTACAGTGCAAGTGCAAATTAACCCTTTTGTGCATTCTTCTGTTAGAAATCCTATTCAAGGTCACCTTTCCAGTCCTCCACACCAAGCATAAAGTGATGGATTAGCATTTGGGGGCCTTTTTGTTTGGTTGGGTTTGAGATTTTTTGTGAGTTTTATTCTGTTTATAATGTGAAGATCTTCTCCCAGGAGATTGCCAGCTGGCAGAAGAGGTGGCACCATTCAGTCACTGGCTGAGACTGTACAGTTCAAGCTCTGAACTGCTGTAATTCCTCACATGTTCATTTATGTTACAGAATTTGATCACACACATGGCCAGTCTTGTATGTTATAAATGAAATGTCAATTTCATCGAATTAATAATTTGTGCGCGCCAAATTATTAATATAAAACAAATAAAATTTATTTTTAATCCAATTGACAATCTTAATAAGCCACTATAAAGGAAAACAGGGCCAAGCCTAGGTTCTTGACCCTGGGTGACACATACACAGGTCTGACCACCAGCAGTTCAGAGAGGTAAGTGCACACCTTTGAGGTGTTTGAGTACAGTTTTTATACTGTTTTTCTTGCTCCTGGCTAGGAAATCTTTTGTTCTTTTCACTTCTGATGAACCTCTGGCCCAGTGCTCAGGGGTCCATTTAGATGTTGATGTGTCCAAGGATTCTCTTTGTGCTTTGGTCATGTTTTCCAGTAACTCATCTCAGCGTTTCTGGTAAGGGACCTGTTCAGATGATGATTCCTGTGAGAAATCCCCACATGATTAAAATGAAGAGTCTTAAGCAATAGGTCCACTCATCAGCAGTGTCCAGGGAGCAGCAGATCCTATCTCTCACTCCTTTCAGATGGAAAAGATTCCCTTGCTGGGTAGGATGAACTCATAGGAGGTTGATGGGTCTGAGGTCATTTCTTCTGGGCTTGCCTTCACTTCTTATGTTAATTTGCACCTTCCTTGAGCAAGATGTCAGGAGACTTGCCAAGGTGTACTTTGAACATAACATATTCGAACATATATACAAATTACAACTTGCTATATTTCACATTCTATATTTCACATTAATAACTTATTCTGTTTATACCATTTTGATTCCTTATGAATTTTGACTTATCTATAACATTGTACGTGAACCAAAGGAATTGTAAAGGCTGTTATGAAGAGGCAAAAATACATGAGAACAAATCCAAGCAGATTATCTCTGATTACAAGTAAGAATAAAGCATTCATCAAATTATAGGTAAGACTTAAAATTTTCCTGTCATGTCTCAATAAGCTTCATTTATATCCTGACTAATAGAGAGACAGATCAGCATGAGAGCCAAGGGACTGAGTTCCTTGTTTTTGCAAGTTCACCATCCATCAAGGCTCAGGCTGTTTGTCCTGTTCCTTGTTTTGATAGAATGGACCCTCAGTTTGTCTTACACCCCATAAAATGGAAAGCAAGTAGGAGGAACATTTAGGTAATTCCCTCTAATTAAATCATGTCATGAGAGTTAAATGGTGTGAATGCTCACCAGGAACTCTCATTCTGATACACCAGCTACCAGCAAATTATGAGTTGCCAAACATAATCAAGAGAATGAATTACAAGAGCTATCAGCAGTGTCAAGCTGGATAAGGAAATGTATGATTATTGCTCAGCCACAGCTGAGAGATTCACAGTAAAGTGCAGAAGGCTCTAATTAATAAAAACTGTGGAAATATCAAACAAATTTTTACCCCAACAAGATTATGAATTTTAAGCAAAAACAAGTATTTCAACCATTCATCCTGACTGCATTTTTCCAGTTTTTTAAATCTCATCCATTCTTTTCACATACCATTCACGACTGCAGTATCTGAAGATATAAATTCAGGTTGTATAACAGGTCTATTATTAATACCTTTCTGCTAGAAGAGCAATATTTCTGTTTTTGATAGCAAGCACTTTCATCAAACACGTTGGAAAATATCTCAAGAAAAAGGCTACTTAAGGTATCTGGAGGATGTTAAGGCCTTTCACCCTCCAGTCAGATAATTTGTATTGAGAGCATTTTCACTTCAGTTGTGTCTCATGGAAACAGCATCAGCAGATAATTAGCTAAATGTCAGAGTAGGACAACCAAAAGAGAATTAAATTCAAGCTTAGGGAAGGAATTCTCTTTACTCAGCAAAAAGATTTTAGGCACCCTACCATAAAATAGCACTAACTTGGGGTGCAAATATTCAGTTTGTGCAGTTATTGGCATTCACACAGGTTACCTTATTGATGAAAGAATCATCTCCATCTGCCAGCTGGGAGTACTCAGCAGGAATCTGTTGATCTCTCTCCCTGTAAGTGACTCTCTGTGGGACACCAGTTATTACACCAGGGAGAATTAGTGAATGCCCTGGTGCTCACAGTCCTTACCAGAGAGACAACAGTTCCAGGCTCTAGTCACATACTTGTACAAATGCTTAAATATTTTGAAAGAAACTGAGGTCTTGCCTCTCTCTGGAAGACCCTCTAGCCAATGAACTAAAGCACATTTTCTCACTCAGTATCAGTAACTGCTCACTTACCCCAAGAAAGAGAAAAGCTTCCAAAAGAAGGATTTAAAGACTCCCACTGAAGAATACTTCCAGCTAAGTGGTTAGGGCATCTTTCTTTACATTCATCTCTACCTTTACCCATAGTTCAATAGCCAAAGAATCTTTAATCCAAATAAAATTGATCACTTTGTTGGATATTGGATATGGTCAGTGGCTCTGCACCGAGGGATGTGTGAGTTACCTAAGGCACAGAGTGCACCTATGCCAACAAAAAGCTGTACTTAGCTAGCAAACCCACCCAGAATTTAGGAGATAAGATGGGCATTTGGCTGATAAACACCATCAAAAGGTTGGTACTCCTATGCATATCCAGCACGTGCCTCATGCTGGTTTGGGTTAATAGATGGCTGCTAAGCATAGACTTCTGGAGATCTACATTTTGAATTTACAATGCTGAAGTATTCACTCCCTCCTCCTGGGCTAGACCCCATGCATGAAGAGCACCAAAGGACAGAAGATGTGACAAAATTTGAGGCACAGAACCAGGCAGGTGACAGAAAAACTTGAGAGACCTGGTTTTATACTGGTGTCAGTGCTCCTAATTCATCATCTTACTAGTCATAATTTCCTGGGTATGAGACAAACCCAGAAAGACCAGGAGTAGCAAGGAATGTGACAAGACAAGAGGCATTGCTGACACAGGGCTCAGGCAGGGACCTGCACTGAAACCCAGTCCCAAATGCAAGGGAGGGAGGTTCCAGGCTTCCCCCAGCCCTTTGAAAAGTGGCCAAGATGTGCACATTGTGATAAGATTCAGATATTTCCATCCCTTTCCAGATACCACTGCATTCCTTTATCTAATAACTCATCAGACTCAGCAGGCAATAAATCAGAATAACTGCAAAAATGAAATGAAAAAAAAAAGCTGAAACCGTTTACCACACGCCTGATTTTCCAACAGTTCTAATTTTATTTCAGAGTTATTTGATCATTATGAGCTGTGAAATACTCCAGTGAGTTAGGAGATTCCTTAATATCAGCTGTGATACCTTTAACACCCACCCATTCATAGGATATACTTGTAGCATTCTGCAATTTATATTTTCCCATACACCATTTCCTGGTAGCTTTTTAATACACTGGCTCACTCCAGCTCACAGCAGAAACAAAATTACTGCCACAGCTCAGTGGCACTGATGTTCTCCTGGCATTGGTTCCTCTCCTAAA
The DNA here is from genome assembly GCA_020086605.1 of Lanius collurio. Classification (NCBI taxonomy): domain Eukaryota; kingdom Metazoa; phylum Chordata; class Aves; order Passeriformes; family Laniidae; genus Lanius; species Lanius collurio. The sequence goes on along the minus strand of JACBWW010000237.1, from coordinate 56,108 downwards.
GAAATCTTGGAAATAAATAATATGAAAAGTGGAAGCACCAGGAAGAAAGATAATTTGTATATATTACCCTGAGTTCCATAACTATTAGAAGAAAAATTATGATAAATGAAGCATTTTGGGAAAATAGCACAGTATCCAGGGCAGAAAATCTAGGAAAATCTTAAAAAAAAAAAAATCTGATATGTTTTTGTGTTGTTCTGTTAAGTTCCATCCCTCACCAAAAACTCAAAACAAAAACCTTCAAACCATTTACATTTTACATGTTTGCAAATCCCCTTCTGAGCTACCAGCATAGATACTATCCTCATAGTTAGTAAAACGACAGAAAATTCTAAGTATGATTCAAAGTATTATAAAATGGAACAGGTCAAAGGAATTGAAAGTCAAAATGTGCCTTCACTGAACATAAAGGAAGTCCAGAGAACTATCTGAGATTTATCTACAATTACAGCTACATTTATCTCAAGTCAGTCATGGTGAATCCCATGAGTGTTGTCCCTGTCATACATTCACCTGGGAGAAAGAATCACAGTTAAATGACAGCTCAAATATATATACTTAATGAAATTTTGATGACTGTTTTCATTCCCCAGTCATTAGTCTACATTTCTTAGTGAGAAAGTTTAGTTACAAAAGTAGGATGAATGAAGAAATTGAATAACTACTTCAGAAGCAGCTGAATATGGATTTAAATCTGATTATGTTAGAATCTTTACAATTCCACAAAAGTAAATAATGCTCATTATTGCAACCACACCCTGCAAATTCATTTCTGTGATGAGTATAAATAATCAGAGGTGGCATTTCACCTCTACAAATTTTGTCATAATAAAAAGTACAATAAAAGACTAGTGGGTTAATTTACAGGTGAGAAACTAATTCAAATTGTATAATTTTTTCATCTGAGAAACTCAGCTGCAGATGAATATTCCCTGAAAATTATTAATTCAAAACAGGGTCTTGTTTTTAAACTGAGTTACTACTTTCCATCTTCAAACCAAAAATCAGAGGCCTGAAACAATTTCCTCACCCTCTCTATTTTTTTATTTATTTTTCTAGTGTAGAGATGAAATCTCTTCTTTAGTAAAAAAGAGCAAAGCCTGTGAATTTCCTGTGCATAAACTCCATGGTCACAGCCTCACCTCACCAGGGATTGCTGATATCCTATTACTGCAGTCTTTCGACAAAGAAAAAGATAATAATTTCAGGAAACCATCTGCTTGCCTATGATAAACCTTGTTTTCTCCATAAAGCTGGAATTGGAAACTTAACTCTGGTAAATTATTTTATAAATACTGCAGTAATAAGGGATGTGAGGGTTGCGGTTCCTTTAGGCTTCATCATGCATTGCTACTGCTTCACATTTTAGCTCTTTTGCAGTTAAGCAGAAGGAAGTGGGAAATTAAGTGTATTTCCTAGTGTGTTACCCAGAACTTCCAGAAGTAGAACTGTTAACACATCTGTGTATCACTGAGCACCAAAAACAGAATAAAAACCTCTAATTGTTCTAAAGTAGTGGGTGCAGTTTTTCTGCACTCCTAAGGACTATGTTCTAAAGGAAATTATTCACTCAAAGGAGAAATTTACTCAAACCTTCCTAAAATGTCTCCCCTCCACTGTAACAGCAATTGTGACATCATTCTAAGCCAAATCAAACAACTTCTGACTCGCTATGGATATACTGTTTCCAAACTAAGTGTGCAATTCCATACATTTAACTCTTACTCACATTTTCTGTAGTTAAGCCTGAAACATTTCACTTCCTAGGAAAATAAAGCTGCTGGAGAAGAAGTAATCACAAAAGAATACCTTGAAATAATAACTGAACACCAAAGGCACCTCAGGTAGAAAAGGCAGAATGGAATTACCTAAATTGAAAAATTAGCATAGGACTGATATTTTCTGCTATAGTTGAAGATAAACACATTGAATTATCTCAGAGTATCTAAGTTACCCCTGGTTTACTATTCAATTTGAAGTAAAATATTATTCCTCATAACCTTTTTGTTATTTGCCATCCCCAGAGAGACGACAGGAGAAGAAATCTTAGTTTTATTTACATATTTTACAGCTTTTGTCAATGCCATAGTCTCCCTTCTATTTCATTATTATCACCAAGGAATAAATTTTTCCAGTGGAAACAGAATCAGGGTGAATACAACAAATAAAAGTATTAATCTGTAGTTGCATGAAGGTATTTGAAAAAAATACAAGCATTTTAAGTAAATGATACAAAAAAAAAGTCATAAAGCTTGAAAAACTGATGATTAAACTCTCTGAGAAAGAAAACTTGTTCTGGTTTCTGCCACTTAAATGCATCTGAATGGCAACAGTTGCACTTGTGATTTGTCCATAAAGCTCCACTTTTAGCTTTGTGGGTATTTCTACAAGACAAAAGCACATTGCCCTAACAGCTCCTTGAACTGGAATGCTGCAACTGCTGAATTTAAATTTGCAGGGGTCCAAGCACCTGTGGTTGGGGCCCAGACAGTGTGATGTGTCAAAAGCATTCCCAACTCTGCTGAGGACACAGAAGCATCACACAAACCACTTTGGAGCTCTCTGTGCACACTGTTATAGATGGGTCAAAATTCATAAGAAATTAAAACACTACAAATGTAATAAGTTATTTATGTGAGATCTAAAAATATAAACTATATCCTGCAAATTGTATATATGTTTAAACTTAAGTTGTGTTCAGAGTACACCTTGGCAAGTCTCATGACATCTTGCTCAAGGAAGGTACTAATTAACATAAGAAGTGCAGGCAAGCTCAAGAGATGACCTCAGACCCATGATTTCACCTTACCCAACAAAGATCTTTTTCCATCTGAAAGAAGCAAGAGATAGGATCTGCTGCTCCCTGGACATTGTTGATGAATGGACCTATTGCTCAAGATACCTCATTGTAATCATACAAGGATTTCCCGGAAAGATCATCATATACTAGGATGAGTTACTGGAAACCATCAACCTGATTACAAAGAGAATCCTTGGACACATCAACACCTAAATGTACCACTGAGCACCAGACCTGAGTATCATCAAGAATGAAAAAGACAATGGATTTCCTAGCCAAGAGCAAGAAAAACAGTATAAAAACTGGACTCAAACATCTCTAAGGTGTGCACTTACCTCTCTGAACTGCTGGTGGTCAGAGCTGTGTATGTGTCACCCAGGGTCAAGAACCTAGGCTTGGCCCTGCTTTCTTATATAGTGGCTGATTTTGATTGTCAATTTTATTAAAATAAATGTAATTTATTTTTATATTAATAATTTGGCTTGCGCAAATTATTAATTCGACTAAATTGACATTTCATTTATAACAACACCACCACCTTCCTGGCCAGAATGCTCCAGGCTGCAGTTAATGAAAGTAACACCAGTGACATGCCAGTTAACCAGAGCAGGCTGCCAGCAGTGGGTAAGTCAGAGCTCAGCAGGGATCCCGAACATCCTGAAGAAATACAAAAGGGGTGCCTGCCACTTACCAGCTTTTCAGCACAGGAGAAGGAAGTCTCACCCAGTGAGGGCTGGCAAACCCCCAGAGTTGACACCTGTCAACAAAACACAAAGCTGCAACTCATAATCCCCAGCTGCCTGCACCTGCATCATGGCCAGGAGCATCCTGAAGAAAAACACAACTGAAAATGTGTGCTCCTGTGTCCTTGCTTGAACTTGATGAGCTTAGAAGTTTTTTCCAACCTAAACAATTCTATGATATTTGTCTAAAAGTGAAGTGAGAAACTCTTCTGAGTCCTGAGTCTCTACAGCATGGGCCAAGTGTTGAGGTAAATGACTGCAAATCATAAATAACTATATTTGAGAGGATTTTGCCAAGCAAAGAAAAACCCTTTTCCCCATATTTTAACTCCTCCTAAGTTTAAATCTCTGATCTAGAGCTAGCAGGGTTTGTTTTAGGGTTTGTGGTTTGTTTTGGGTTTTTGGGGGGTTTTTTTGGAGGTTTTTTGTTAGGTTGGTTTGGTTTGTCTTGTTTTTAAAAGAACTTTGAAAACTTACAACAGAACTCCCCATTTTCTCAACTCCTCTCCCTAGAAAACCACAAACTTTCACACTCACTCCTGGAGGCAGCGATGCACTGCTACCAAAGCAGCAGTTCCCCTAATCAGCAAAAGGGCAACACAACTGCAACCAACAGATTGTGCTGGGAAACTTCAGATAATTGTAACAGAAAAGCTGCTGCAAAGTTCAACCTGTAAATTAGCCTGCTCTGAGGCAAGGGGCTGCTCTTTGCTGCTCCTTACTGTGCTGAGTGAGACTCATTCAGTGAGAAATGGGATCTGCAGGAAGGAGAAACATTTCAGAGAGATCAGGACAGAAGAGAGAACACTCAAATGCCTTCCCACTCCCCAAGCTTCTGGGAGCAAGAAGTTGTACCAGGTAATTGCTGAAGTAGTTTCATTCCACTTGGGAAAACAGAAAACTTTACAAAATATATCTTGTCAAAAATCCTGCAATGAGGCCAAGTAAGAAATACCAAAAGAAGAAACCAACCTTGCCAGAACAGAGACTGATGCCTGTAGGGCTTCACAGCTCCTCTCGTGTTTTGGAACCAGCAAGGTTCCACTCTCAACAGCACAATCATGGTGCTTTACACATCTCTTTCCTAATTTGATTTCTCAGAAGCAGGCAGCATCCCCTGCCTTGAAAAGAGTCATCCCATGAGGACTGAGCATTGATACTGAAAGCTTAAATTAATGCACAAACAAGAAAGGTATTGGGAAGAGAACAAAGTGGAACTATGAATGGGGTTTTTCTGACAAGCCTCAGGCACTGCCACTACCTCGCTCCACTCCCCAGGCTACACAAGTGCCAATTTCTCAGCATTTTTCACCAATTTTGGGAAAAATAAGACAGCATTGGGTAAGTTTTTCTAAAGGAATCAAACTCTGACCCCCACCAAAGGGACTCATGCAATAGAGTCAACCATACTATCTTTAGGTTCCCCAAGCTCCTTTTATACAGCAAAAATATTCAGAAAATCGCACAGTGGTTACCACAGCAACAAAGTGAGCAGTGCTGCATGAACCAGCTCCGTGGCTGCCGGCAGGATCTGCACCACAATGGGTCTCATTACTTGCTATTTTTCACCTCATTCACCTAATCGAGCTGTACCAGCTCACACAGCTCTGTGTCCTTCCCAGCCAGCCCTCCACACCATCACCCCCAGCTCTCATTCAGCTCATGGCATGGGCTCTGCGTGGTGCTAGAACAGCCACTGCTGCACCCACCCTCATGCCCCATGGAACTGCTACTCCACCATTTGGATTATCTGAAAACCAAAGTTCTTTGAGAAGAGGTAGACGTATATAGGGTATGGCAGGATCTTCAGAAACATCTTTAATCAGATCAGCACCTTTAACTGGCCATTAAACACATCAGTAGTACCAAAACCAGGCAAATGTCAAAGCAGATGACAGAGGCTCTGTGGCAAGCCCAGAATTCTGCTCAAGAACAGGGCATCTCTTCCTCTGGCACCAGGGTTACCACCTCAAATAGATCTGGGGCAGCAAAAGCAGGAGCTCCCCCACTTATCAGAGGGAAAGAAATGTGAGATGGGACCTCAGGGGGAGCTCCTGGAGCTGCAGGGGACAGACTGGACATCTTACTGCAAATAAATCAGGGCAGATGGCCCAGCCCCAAAGAACAGAGTGTCACCAGATGCCTTTCACCCTTAGACTTGCTTTGGCAGACTGCCCTTTAAACACCTTCCACCCCAAAATATTCCCAGGAGTCATGCTGCTGCTTCACTCAAAGCTGGCTCCCTGCATAAATCAAACCATCAGATTTCAGCAGATGATTTTGTCTAAACCAGACCTGCACAGCTGAGCTCGATGGCAATTGCAGACTTGTGGAGCAGGCCAATGGCACATCTTTTATCACATGGCTTTAGCTCCTCTATTACAGATCTATTTTCTTGTGGTTAAGAATATCTCTGCAGCAAACCTGAAGCACCATTATTAGGACAGCCTGTTAACAGGTTTCAAGCCTTACTCTGAACAGGTGCTACTTGTTCAGCAGACTCTCAAAAAACTTCATTATCTGAATGGATCTAGTTAAGAATGCTTCTTACATTTGCCCAGCTGGGTGAAGTGGTTGTAAAGTCCCACCAAGTTCACTTCCAGCATTAGATATACAACTTCAGTTTCCCATAAGATAAGGACATTTTTCTGTACAGTGGATTCGGGATTGCAAAAACAAGCTTGGCCTCTACTCTGTCCAAACAATGCACTGGAGACCTGAATTCAGGGCTCACAGTAAGGGACAGTTTGCTGATCTAGCAAAAGAGATACAGGCAAAAAAATATTACAAACACCAGAAGAAAATATATGGCCAGGGTATCAATCTATCAGAAAACAATTTTCAGAACTATCTGGAATATATGAATTTAAAAGTGTTTGATCTAGCTGCATTTCTTCTTAAAGTACACAAATCAAGCTGTGAGCAAGACCAAACCTCTGCACCAGACATTCAGTGAAGAGTTTATGAGGAAGTTCCCTAAATGGTTAAAAGCATATTTTTTCTGTAATTGTGTTCTGAAAGACCAACTTTTGAGTTCCTACCAGAATTCACTTCCTCCCACACACAGGCCCTGTTTCTAAGCAACATGCAGCTAAACCATCCATAGGAATAAAAGAATCAATTAAATATTGCCATCAAGACTCACCTGCTGTGCCCTGAGGAGCAGTATCTGTATGTCAAAGAGAAGACACTGACAATCCAGCAGAGCACAGGCTATCAAGGATACTGCAGATAGGAAGCTGCAGTCCTAGGCTGACTCAAGGAGACCACAAGATTAACAGGCTCTCCACTATAAAAGCACAGAAATAGAGACTACACTCTATTTCTACTACCAAGACCTCTGCTCCAGAATTCTCATTCTGTCATCCAGCCTCAACCCAGTAAAGAAGTTTTATCCTCTCCCTCAAACCAAAGCAATCAGTTTTCTGTCTTGTCTGCAGGATATTTTTCCTGCTGGTTTCTTGGTAAAGTGAGGTAACACACCCTGTCTTCTATGACCTAGAGCCTTTGTTATTCTGAATTGTCTCATCCTTTTTCTTAATAATTCAGAAACTGCAGTTTGAGATCTCACAAATTAAAAGAGATCTTCAATAGGCAGCTTGTGGTCCACAGAGAACTTACAAAGCAGAAACAAGAGCCTCCCTAATTGTCTCAATTCCTCCCCCTGTACCTGGCCCAAGCACAATACTTCTCTCATGTCCAGCCCACTGAGCACAGGACAGGGATGCTGCACACACAGGATTTTGTGCTGGCAGACCATGTTACCCCATTGCAATCACAGTGTCCCTGTCAGACTGCAGGAGGGTGAAAGGCAGAAGCAGGGCAAACTCTCCTCCTGTTATCACAGAAGGCATAAATGGTAGAAAGGAGCCTCAAGAGACAACCTACTTTATTCTCATGATTATCTGTCAAACAGAGCCTCGTCCTGGGTCATGGACAGCCAGCACCACCTTCCCTGCTGGGAGGACAGGAGGTCACAAGCAGCAGAACTCTGACAATGGTGGGAAGGCACACCTTGAGGTAATCTGTGTTTTCAGAAGCTCGCTGTTCCGTTTGTTTTAAAGGTCTCAAGTTAGAAGCTTATGAAAACCAGACCCAAACACTGAACTAACAGGCTGGTTCCCACTAGAAGGGGACAGTTCCTTTTCTTGAGATCACATGGTTATTTCTGTGACTCGTGGCAAATATTGCCTTGTTTTCTCTCAATGATCTGTATACCTGGGCACAGAAAAGGAGATATTTACCTGGTACATCTCAAAGCATCCAAGCACTGTTCCTGTTTCTCCCCCCAACAGGTTTTTGACTACCCTGCTTGCTCAGAAAAGCCACCTGCTTTCAGTTAAGGCACATGGGCCTAAATAAACCTCACCTGAAAAGTGCCTATAGAGGTATGGGTATGTACATACAGAGCTACAGCAGGATGCACTCAGAAACTCTGCTCTGCACACAGTGAGATGAATCTCACTTGTCTGCTTTAATTTCCATAAGCAAGCAAACGAGGTGCTTGCAGATGTTTGCCTGCAGAACTGTTTCAAGAAGAACCAGATACAACAAAGGAAATGCAGGCAAACCCCAAGGCTGTTAGCAAGCTGAGCTATGGCACAACACAGGGCTGCAGAAAAGGGAGACAAATTCAAGAACAAAGCAACTCCCAGCTTCAAAAGCAACTGGACAGAGCAAGCACTGGCTTTGCTTAGGCCAGGTATTACAGGTGTGTCAGCAGCAGAGGTAACCACTGCCCCAAAGAGAAGACAGGATTTGAATTCTAGACTGGTTATTTTTGGCTCTGCATTATTTTTGGTCTGGTGTTTTTGTTGTTTTTTTTTTTTTTTTTTTTTTGGGGGGGGGGTTGTTTGGTTTTTTTTTTTTTTTTTAATTTGTGTTTTTGTGATTTTTCGGTGGTTTTGTGGATTTTTTTTTTCCTAATAGAAGGTTATAAATATATTTAAAAATAGAAATAACTGCAATGAACCTAGTCAAATATTGCAGAGGCATTATTATAACAAGTCTTCTGCATACACATTCTGCAAATGGAACAGTCATGCACAGATTTTTTTTTACATAACATAGAAACCTCATGTACATAAAATGACATCATGCACTTTTTAAATTAATATGTACATGAATTTCATGCAACTGAAACAAAATATTCTGCACAGCTCTAAACTTGTGTTGTATCAGTGCTGATCTGTCCAGGTTTCTTAAAGACTCCTTGAGAAAAATATAAGGTTAAATTACTTTCAAAGGAGCAATCTTGATTGTTGCAGTAATTTCATCTATTCTAGCTAGGGAAACTGAAGAGCTTGGGAAAGTCAGACACTTTCCAAGTCATAATTTCCCCCCTACATCTTAGCTCGAGAACACAGCCTTCATTGACTATTAATTAAGAAAAGAAAAATTAGGCAACCTGAGATCTTAAAGTGCTGATATTCATTAGCAGTAAGCTCTGCTAAACTCTAGCAACCTTGCCATATTTATTTTTCAGAGACTTTTAACACCTTTTATTCCATGGAAAACTACAACTTTTGCAATTTTTTTTAGAGGGAGAGAACAGACACAATATTTAGGGAGGGGAAGCCCCTCAAGATTAATTTAAAAACCTCCTAGAAACTTCATCCTAAGTACTTCTCAGACACAGTGGTAGCACTGAAGTCAGTAATGAAACCATTATCTTACAACTCAATAAATCCATAATAAGCTCACCACCTAAAGAGTGTGGGTGGTTCTATTCCTCTTCCTTCCTTTACTGAAGGGAGATGTCAGAACAAAAAAAACAAAAAGCCAACAAACTACAGAGAGCAGGACAGAATGATCAAAGTTATGGAACAGCTCCCTCATGAAAAGAAACTAAATAGATCAGACTCAGGTCTGGAAAATGGTACAGCCATGATTATTTAAGTTTCTAGATTATTACATAATACAATGAAAAAAACTATCCTGATATACACTGGGTAGTGAGGTGCAGCTACTGACAGAGAAGTTCCCTGAAACTTTCAAAATATATTGAAGTCTAATTATATTTGGTAACAGAAAATTATATAAGCCTTGGGTCAAGTCTAAATTTAAGACTAGCAGATTTATAAGTATGTAATTTCTATAATAGTACAGATTTAAGAAGTCAATACCTCTGTGTTGGTAAGAACTATACAACAATAACCTAAATAAAAGGAAGCTGTATTATGCTATGTTTAATATATTGTTTAATGTATTGAGATCCTTTCCCTGGCAGAAAAGCAGAGTATCCATCAAAGTACAGTAGCAGCTGGCAAACGTGTACACCAATATCTAATTTCTCTAAGGAAAAAATGTTGTATGTAACAAAAGTCTTTCTATGTTTTCTTTCAAACTATTCCAAATTTTTATACAGAATAAATAGGAATAGTGATGCAAAGAAATAACAGTGATGAACAAAACAGATGTTATGAGTCAGATCCTCAGTTTGAATAAATCAACACATTGGTTAAAGCCAAGAATTAATTTGTACCATTCAATAACCACATCTCCATATCAAAGATGGCTCTCCATGAAGCTCCTGAAGGATCAAACTGGTGCACAGAGCTGAGCAAGGGGCATCCCACAAGCACCAACTAAAAATGAGCAGGCAGCTCAGTCTCTGTGTGTTCCAGCCCAGGGAGCAGCCTGGGCTCCCCAGCCCTGCTGGGACTGCGCTTCCAGCACAGCCACCCAGCTCTCCTGGGACAGGCTGCACTTCCAGCACGGCCACCCAGCCCTGCTGGGACTGCACTTCCAGCACAGCCACCCAGCCCTCCTGGGACTGCACTTCCAGCACGGCCACCCAGCCCTGCTGGGACAGGCTGCACTTCCAGCACGGCCACCCAGCCCTCCTGGGACAGGCTGCACTTCCAGCACGGCCACCCAGCCCTGCTGGGACTGCACTTCCAGCACGGCCACCCAGCCCTGCTGGGACAGGCTGCACTTCCAGCACAGCCACCCAGCCCTCCTGGGACAGGCTGCACTTCCAGCACGGCCACCCAGCCCTCCTGAGACAGGCTGCACTTCCAGCACGGCCACCCAGCCCTCCTGGGAGAGGCTGCACTTCCAGCACGGCCACCCAGCCCTGCCGGGACAGGCTGCACTTCCAGCACGGCCACCCAGCCCTGCTGGGACTGCANCGGCCACCCAGCCCTCCTGGGACAGGCTGCACTTCCAGCACGGCCACCCAGCCCTGCTGGGACTGCACTTCCAGCACGGCCACCCAGCCCTGCTGGGACTGCACTTCCAGCACAGCCACCCAGCCCTGCTGGGACTGCACTTCCAGCACAGCCACCCAGCCCTCCTGGGACTGCACTTCCAGCACGGCCACCCAGCCCTGCTGGGACAGGCTGCACTTCCAGCACAGCCACCCAGCCCTCCTGGGACTGCACTTCCAGCACGGCCACCCAGCCCTGCTGGGACTGCACTTCCAGCACAGCCACCCAGCCCTGCTGGGACAGGCTGCACTTCCAGCACGGCCACCCAGCCCTCCTGGGACTGCACTTCCAGCACGGCCACCCAGCTCTCCCTGCTCCCAGAGGCACAGCCAGGCTTTCCAACACAGCCTTGGATCTTCCTGAAAAGACTTGAGTGTCAGGGTGGTTTATCCTTATGAGACACTTTTCAGGATTTTTCAGTTTAAAATTAATTTCTTTTGATGATTTGAGTGCTTTCAAGCCTCCTGTGGACCCCTCCTCCTTTGCCAGCAACCCAAGGAACAAAAAAGAAAGGACCAACAAATTTGTTTGTTCTTGGACCCGGAAGATCTTCCCATGGTTCTCTCTGTTCAGTCATCTGTGATAACCTTCACGATTCAGCTGTGAGTAATACTCACATTGGTAAGTTCCCACTGTGCAGTGCTGCAGGATCTGGAAATGAAATCCAAAAAAATGCAGTGCTGTAATGTGAGATACAATGGCACTGGTTCTCACTCAGAGTCCTCAGGTGCTGCAGATTACCAATGGCACAAAAGCTTCTGTGTTATTCAGAGAAACCATAGGAAAAACACCCAGCACACACTTTTTCATCAGCCATCCCTTTTTTGTTTGACTGTGTATTTATTTTAACTGTCAAATTACGATACTTGTCACAACATCTCGCCTTCTTTCCATCACCATATGCCAAGATAAATCTTCACATTCTCACTTGAATGTCATGGCTGCTTCAGCATTTTGCACTGAATATTTCTCAAGTGTAGAGCAATCTTTGAAGTAATACATTTCTTTACTAATAAAGTAACAAGAAACTAAGTATCTCTCATTATGATTAATTTCCACATCAGCTGTTCTGTGATATTATGACTAGGGCAGGAAATGGTCTCTTTGCCTTTAATTAAATGCCATAAATATATCTGTACCTGTCAAAAATGTAAAGGACAAGATTTAAAGAGTGTAAGGGGGCAAAGTGCCACCTAATTAAATGGGCAGTTTAAGTCCTACTTGCAAAATTTAACAGAATATGGAAGTTTCTGTCTCATTTCTTCTAATGAATATTTAAAAAATGTGACTTAAGTGGGAACTGTTTGTCTTTTTTTCATTGGCTATAAATGTAAAGTGGGCGTCCAGCCACACTCTCCAACACTAAAAACCAATCTGTCCCCTGTTAGTTGGTTTGCCACAACTCTTGGAGGAATACAGACAAGAATTTCACAGTGAAAAGAACCCAAATAAATAAAGTTTATCAGCAAATTAGTTGGTGTGGAAAAATAATCTAAATGCCGAAATATATTTTAAATCCCCCCCCCAACTTCCTCAAGTTTGGAGACTGACAGGAGCTGTGTGAAAAGATAAAGCTCGCTGGAAAGTTTGGGGATTTTTAATTAGCCAAACCCAAAGTAATTGGACAAAAATTAGAACTTGGTCAACAGGTTACTGATGTACTGTGAGCTTGGTCTGTGCTCTGGAGCCCACAGCTGTGGTGCCATTTATTCCAGGTTTAGAAACCCCATACACAAATTGCCAAGGCCCAGGCAGCTGCCCAGCCTGATTTGGAAATGCAGGAGATAAGGAGCACTCAGCCTGCTCCTGTGTCTCCATGTGATGCTGTTCAGGGGGTTAAGAAATGGAAATAAAAACTGTTTGAGTTTCCATATCTCTTTGTTTCTGGTGCCTTATTCTTGACCAAAAGAGAAATCACCAATATGCACCATGGTCTTAATATTATTTATATATAATTATATAAATATGATTATGATAAAATAGTGATTTTTAAAAAATAAATATCACTGTTGCAGCCTTTCAGCTTGATTCCTCATAGTGAAGGTGAACACTACTTTAGAATAAAATACAGTAACAGTGGAATTCCCTGACTTCAGTTTTTTTGACTCTCAAATGATGCCAGAAGTCTTGAAAAGTCACAGGTTTGCATGCAATCCTACATTCCCGACCCTACTCAGAGACCAGGCCTGCTGTTTCTCATTCAAAACACCTTTATCTAGAACATTTTGCTTTTAAGACAACTCTCAAAATTGTAAACCAGGCGTGACCACAATCCATAAAAATTCTCAAAGTAAGTAAGTTAATAGATTGAGGTGTCAAAAAAAATACCTAATTACTCTAAAAGATAGCTGGAGCAAAGAAAAAGTCAATAGATAAAGTTGATCTCAGCCAGTAAAAGAGCTCAGCAAAAAGGAGGCATGGAATAAACCCACTTTTATATCAAATCCATAGTCACAAAGAATGTTTCTAAACAGCAGGACTGCAACTTCCTTGTGACAACTGGAAGCTGAATAATAAGTTCATGCAACTTTTTATCATATCTGCTTTACACTTCTTTCAAGTTTAGCTCCATTCTGTATTCACAACATAACCTCCCCTGACAATTCATTACCTGCAGTTCTGAGTAGATAATCCTTCTAAAAGCTAAGATTATGTATTTTATCTGCTTCTGGGTTTTGAAGATAACATAAAAGAGGAATTTGGAAGAAAAAAAGTATAGTTTTTAAATTAAGATTTTTTCACTTTTTTTTTCTTAACTTACAATTTTATATGCCATATTTTTAATAATAATAATAATAGACCATCAATTTCCAACAGCTCAGGGGTATATTCACCCTGCAACTCCAGATTTAAGGAGTCAGGAAAAGCACAAAAATTCAGCACAGCACCACAAGGAGACATAGAAGCTTTTCAAAATGTTCTAATTTGGTCTTAAAATACTATCAAGCTATTTAAAATTCTAAGAGATTGTCATCGCATGTATCTGAATCACATGAAAAACGAAACAAGCACAAGATTGATCTTCCCTTTACAGATTGTGGCTACACACCCTCCCACTAGTCACTTTATTATATTATTATAAATACTTTATTTCACATATCTAAGGAATTTAATGCAAAATCACCCACTCCAAGTCTTAAGTGTCACTTTCTGTACAAAGATCAGCAGTTTAAAGAATCTTCAATGTCCCTACACAGCAAATCCTTGACCCTAAAAGACAAATTTGGAGGTAAAACCTGAAATCGTGTCTCATCACGGATAGCTTCTGAGTTTTCCACAGCCCTGAGCTGTCTACTCATTCTATAAATGAAGAATTAATGACTCCTTTCACCCAGAAATATTAGATATTTGAAAATGTTCAATCATGGCTCAGGGTATTTTAGAAATTTACTCTGGCAATTCTCTCACAGCCTTATTAATAATTAACTGCCATTATAATACAAAGCCTCTCCATCTAAGAGCACAATGACCCACCACTGAAGGGTAATTTTCAGCCCAATGACCCTGTGATAGGTGAGGTACCACTGATTAGCTCGGCTTCCTTCACTTTTAAGATCCATTACAGAGCAAGACAAAGGACTAGAAAACAGGCAGTAATTTGGAGAAACAGTGGCAAAAGCCTGGATGAGATGGTTGTTGTTTTTCCCTTCATGGAGCCACTACACTGAAACTCTAAACAGTGTGACATAATTCCAAAATTGCTTCCTTAAAATCTCCCTGAACTCTTACAGGACAAGAATTTCTAGCTGGTTTTGCAATCCAGACATAGGGAAAAAAGGTAATACAGAATTACACAGCTTTGGCAAGGAATAAAAGGCAAAAGCCACCAAATCATGATTCAGATCTGCTTTTTAGTACTCTGCCTCCCATAATTAAAAAGAATGAAAGTTGCACTTTATCATGGTGTTTTAAAAGACCTGTTGATAAACTCAATATTGCATTAATGCATGGGTGATTTGCTGAATGGGCATGGCAGCTCAGTCACTTCAGCAGGCCAGGCACACAGAAAGTTCCCATCCAGGAACAGATGAGAACCTTGTTTAGGAGGGAGTAACATTCAAAAATAAGAATAAACCCACTTCATTCTTCATTTTCTTCTAGAAATTATTTGAATGGTTCCAAGTGAATTAATTTCACAATGTTTGAAGATTGAAAATCTGGTTTCCAAAGTTATTCAATTATAACACAAAATGGCTAATATTGCTTTTTATATACAACTGTAAAAGGGATTACATCAAAGAGAATGCCTTACAATTACTGTGATAGTCAGAAATAAACAAGTATGAAAACAATTATTTCCCTCTAGAGTGGATAACACTTCCAGTTTAACAGTCATGAGCAAAGTAATTTGTGAAGTTTATTAAGATTATGGTTTTACAGGCTTTAATTTATTGAGACAAAGCCTCATTTATGCAGAAACATTAGGACATACTACTGACTCATTTTATATCGAATATTCTTCCTGGAATAATTTTTTCACATAATTACTTCAAATAAATGAGGTGTTTATACTCAATGAACTGATTCCCTTTAATCTTTTTCTGAAATTATACATACTTATGGAAAAATAGTATAAGTTTTTTCAAACTGCAAATTAACTTTATAATGAAACAGATGAAGTGCCTTCCTAAAGAAATCCTTTTACTTGACTAAACGTATCCCTACATAATACAAACAATTCTTGTTCTAAATATGCTCTGACTAGGTCTCAAACTGCTGACTCATTCCTCAGATTCTTCTACAGAGAAAAGGTATTATCAGATCAAATTACCAAACTGTTGAGAAGCTGTTTTTTTAATACATTTTCAGTGATTTGCTCCAGACCTACTGCCAATAACATTGGAGAGTTCAAACCCACATCTAAATGAAGGATCCACCACTGAGTCTGGTGAATGTTACTGCAAGCTGCAACATCCATGTGTCTGCTTCCCACTATTTTAATTAGGGGAATCTCATATAAATCTTGCAGTGTAGATACACAAACAGAGCTCCCTTCACAGTCCACTCCTCCTTGCCAAGAGATCTGTTTGTCAGTGGCAGATGAAGCTGCAGCCCCCCTGTTATTTACTGACTCCACGGCTCCCAAGTCAGGCTGGATAATCTCATCTTGTCTATGCCCTTTCTACTTCACAGCACCAAACTAGATATTCCTGAATAATGGGAACAGAGGAGTATAAAAAAGTGGCTAGTGGACCACTTCCTCAGTGCTTTAACAATAAAATGCTTTAGCCTCACAACAGCATTTTTAACACATTTCTCAAAGTAGTCTTCAGCATTCAGTCATTTCCAGTAAAAAAAAAAAAAAAAGAATTCTTTATATTCCTGTGTTTCAGTTTGTGCCCATTGCCTCTTTTTCTGTCACTAGACACCACTGAAAAGGGTCTGCTCCATTTCCTACACACCTTCCCTTCAGATGTTTTCACATATTCAAGAAATCCCCCTGAGCTGTCTCTGCACCAGAAGAAAAAATCCCAGCTCTCTCAGCCTTTCTGCACATGTGAGATGCTCCCATCCTTTAATCACCACAGCAGCCCTTTGCTAGTATCCTAAAAAATAAAGTCTTCTTCTGGCTGGGGATAGACTGAGCCCCTGCCTGAGCAGAAACTGGCAGCTGTGACCTCCCTTAGCAGGCAGCCCAGTGTAGAACAGGCTGCTCTCTCATGGCTGTGAGAAATTCTCATCATCTGAAGATCTCTAAAGGCAAAAGGAGTGAAAATGTCCCACTGAGTCCAACTTGTAGGAGTCTGCTAAATCCAGTAACTGCCTGAGCCGAAGC
The DNA here is from genome assembly GCA_020086605.1 of Lanius collurio. NCBI lineage: Eukaryota > Metazoa > Chordata > Aves > Passeriformes > Laniidae > Lanius > Lanius collurio. Next base: position 39,578 of record JACBWW010000237.1, on the reverse strand, counting down.
CCCCTCTGTACCCACTGCCTGTCTCTGATGGCAGAGGTGTTCACAATGCACTTTATCCTGGAGGATTTTGGGCATTTTTATGTTAATCCAGTAGTGGTAACCTGATTTACATAAAGCCTACCAGTGCAATTCTAAAGCTCTGCAAAACCATTCCCAAGGGTTTGAGGTTTTGGGTTCTGGTTGCTGCTCCTTTTTTTTTTCTTTGAGAAGACTCAAATAACTGCACTTTATTGGGAGTGAGAACACGGGAAAGAAAAAAGGGAAACAGAAGTATCTCAAACTCTCTGAGAATACAGTAAATTCAGTTCTTGGAAGATTAATGGAAATAATTATAATTAAAATATGATCTGGCTTCTGTTCTACTGACATTTTAACTTTTTAACAGAATATTGATTGACTCTTCTCAAGTTAATACTGTAAATGCATATCTCACTCTCTTTGGAAGTCAGTATTCAAGAATTTAGTCTTAGCTTTCTTTTCCTCAACAGGATGAATCTCCTCTTGGGGTAAAAACCAGCTGTGCCAGAAGGGCAGACCTGGGAGTTTATCACTGATAAATCTTCCTTTCCTAATTCACACATTCATGCACACACATGTGCACTGTGGGAGGGGTATTCCTCCAGATATATCATCTCAGAAGCAAAAATGATTGTCAGAGTGCCTCTACTCTCCAGTGGAAGAAAATTTACCAAAACTATTGTTTAGAAGAACATTCTGTAAGAGTTGATTAAAGAAACCTTATAACTTTTCCAAAAATATGAAACTATTTTTTTTCCTTAATAAGTGATGACATAAACTAGTAAAATCTTCAGATCATAAGGCTGACTTTGTATTTTATCTCTCATTTCAATCTAGTAAATCCATACAGGTTTCTGCCCACTCCAAGATATTATTGGATATAATAAACTGAACCAATATAATACTTCATTAAGAAGAAATACAGGTACCATTATGAAAGATATTCAAAATTTGTGTGTTCAAACCCAATCTTCAAGTAAGCTCAGAACATATAATAACTTTTAAAATCTGTTTTTAAACCTAGAAAACAATAGCATTTCAAATTTTTATGCAATTTAAGTACAGTACAGGGAAATTTGCACCACAGGCAGTATATCCCATAATTAATTGCAATATTTAAAGGACATAAACTTGTTTTGTTTAAAATGTAGCCTTGATCTCTTTCTCCCATGTGAGACTTAATTTTCCCGAATAGCTGATCAATTATTATTCATATCCTTTATTATTGAGCCCAAATAATGGGCATGTTAAGATAATGAGGAATTTTTTGTGTATTTTTGTTGGTATATTGGTTAATTTAAAAACAAAATCTCAGCGAGGGGGAGCAAAGCTGTGCTGGTCCAGCAGGTGGTAGAGATCAAAACTGAAATAAATCAAAGAGGATGTGCAATAGTTGCAGGCACTATTATAGCAACTGGCTTATGATGTGATAGCTGAGGGTTTAACTATCAGTTTCATTAGATGTTACTATTCCTTGGTGTAGGCAGCTTTGAATTGAAAACTCCCTTGATGTACAGCCTTGGAAATAGGAGTTCTCAGGTAAAACACCTCCTCCCCTATGCCAATCCTATGCTTTTGGTTATAGCTCTTCCTTTAAAAGATGTAGTTCAAGAAAAGAAATTGTCATAGTTTATCATTTGTGTGCTTGCTTTGAACAAGTTGGCAAAAAGTCTTCATTCCTTCCCTCTGTTCACCATCATGCTCAGAAGGGTCTTCACAAGCCACTTTTTGGTAGGGAGCATCCTTTTTTGCACACAAAAGACAGAGTTTTTTCCACCAATCTTGCTGAGCCTTTGTATTTCTTGCATTCCTTCTACAAAAGTTGCACACCTAAAATTCACTACCAATTAAAACACTGCCATGGACATGACAGGACTGTACTTCTTAGAGCAAGCAATTTTATTTGGTGATTCCCACATTCTGTTCTTAGGGAGGAAATATGCAACTTTTCATTTTCTACCATGCAAGTTTAAGGAACTGAGTCCCAGAGCCCAGCCCCTCCTGCAGGCACCTGGGAGGCAGCACAAATTAAAATTCTGCTCTGACTCATCCCCTGGAGAAGCTCCTCTGCACACAGCACTGGTAGAGTGCACTTTGATTAAGCAGCTAATACAGTCATTATTTGTTCACAGAGGTATGGAAATAACTTCCACTGTCTGAAATGAGGAAGAGGAGGCTTTTACACTGCTCACAATGGTCCTTGTCTTTGGGGACAAACCACAAATCCCCCCATGGTACATCAGGAGCACATCAGGGGACAAAGGGGAAGACATCCCAGAGCATCTCAGTGTCTCTTTACAGAAATTCTCCCCCCTGGGGTGCAGTGGCTGCTGCCCTGCCCATTGCTGGGAGGAAAATCGGTCCCACTGCTCCGTGCCTTGTCACGAAGGGCACTCAGGATGGCAGAGAGGCAGCAGAGCTCTTTGCCAGGAGCCAGCCTGAATTCATGGCTGGGATTTGGCTTCTCAAAGACAGGAAACAACTTATTCCTCACTGATATGAAATGTTAAAGCAGGAAAGTACTAGGTTGTCTTTGTTCTTCCTGAGATAATAGAATTACCCAGGAAACTCAGAGTAGTTTCTAAAATTACATTTCAGTCCTGTGTAATCTTAAGATTAATTAACTTCTGTGTGCCTTCATTCTTCCTCTGTGTATAATACTGGTTTATTGACATGTAAATTTGGGGGGGTGGGGGGAGAAAGCCTCAGAAGTTCAATATCTTTTGCAGCAGAGCAGGAAAAGTAAAGGAGAGGTCATACAGTAATTCAAAGCAAGGGAGTCACAAACTAATATATTTTCCATACACGTTCCCAGAACTCTGTTTAAATGACTGCTGCACATATAAGAAAAGCAAACCCAAATGAATGTCAACCAGATATTGCCTTTTCCTTCACCTCATCTTCATAAACACAGGGAGATCATTTTTAATGAAACTTGCCCTTTCTCAATTGAAAAATTAATCTGCAAGCAAAATTAAGACCTCTTTTCCCATATCCCTGCCACCCAGAAAATGTTAATAACTTTGGTTCAAACACAAATGGTTTGGTTTAAGCTCAAAGCATTTTTTCTTTCCCAATGTTTACATTTACAGCTCTCAATCAATGCCACTACTTAGATCTTTGATGTTTTGCTATAGTTAATTTCAGTGTGTAGAACTTTTCTGCACTGTTCATTCTTTTATGCTACAGTTTCCATTGCTGAACAGAGATTTATTTCTCTTTAAAGTTATCAGAGTATTTCTACCTTATTGTTTTCCACCAGCCAATTTCTATCACCTACAAGGAAGAAATCAAGAAACAATGAATGTACACTAAAAATACCACCAGTGGAAACCATAAATCATGTTTTTGTTTGATTTCTCAGGTCACCTTATTTTGTGACATGAAATCAAGTGCGATACTGAGATTTTATATAAGCCCAAAATTCACTTGGTTTAGATGAGCAACTATGCATAGTAGTTAAACAACTTCTATCAGATCCAGCTACAGCCTTTTTGTCTCCTGTTTCCTAGGTTAGTTTTATTAGCTGAGGTTATTTCCACTAGCAACCACAGAGGTTTTAGTGGTAATATTAGAGAGAAAAAAAAAAAAAAAAAACCCAAAGAAAATCAAACAAACAAACAAAGAAAAACCCACAACAAAAAAAGCCATAAAAATATGGTAGAGAATATTCAGAATGGATTTAAATATCTTTAAGCATTTGTGCATTTTGAAGAGGGTTATAAAACACATTCCATCCTAGTCCATACACACACACCAAGGTACTGCAAATCTGCAGCCAGTGAAGGGCTGTGACCTGCACTGGCAAATGTCCAGCCCCACTGCCTCTGTAAACTTCCTTGGCCATCAGTGTCACACCAGAATTTCACACCAAGCAGCCCTCAGACATGCACACAAATCATGATCCATGTTCCTCTCAGATGCTAAGGTGGCACCATGCCCTGCAAGCCTCATTGAAATGAGGGGCCTCTGTGTTCTTGTGGAGTTAAAAATATCAGAGCTAAACACAAAAAAAAAACTAGGAGAGGAGTTCCTTGACTACAAGGGACAAAGTTATAATGAAATACTTTCTTCTGGGCATGCCAGTCTTTCATTAAAAAAAAAAAAAAGTTTAATGAACCAAAAACATGCTTTTACACAATATTGTATTAGACAATTGTCTGTTGGCAAAGATGCTCACAGACTGCCAATGTGTTGGCACCTTTGCCAACCCTAGTTCTTACAGTGTCTTTTGGCCACAACCTCCTTGATTTAAATGCTGACATTCAGGATTATATAAAACCACATTATCATCTTCTCTGCATGCCACGATATGTCCAGTTTTAGAAGCTGGTTTTTTTCACTCCTCAGTCAGTGAAATAACTCTTCATGTTGTACAGAGTTCCATTTATTTGGCAATTATGTAGCTGGGGGAAGGGGATGTGGGAAAACATCTTTTGAGAACTACAGAGGGTTAAAAGTAGGGAAATACTGAAGAACAGCCATATGTGTCATGGAAAATTAACACCTTCCATTAATCCAAGGCTCTAGCTATATCCTAGATGTGCTTCTATCTCATTTCTAGCAGATAATTTCCAGCTGATCATACTTGTCATCTTGTACACTTGTATTGGCAGCAATCCCCTTAATGCACAGTTAACCACAGATGGCAGGACTCCAGCTTCAGATGCAAGATTTTGAGCTGTAACATATAAATAAGCTTTCAAGTACCCTGAAGCAGAGCTGTGAAAAGTTGTTAGTGCTACTTTATGTATTTAGCTTGAAAGGCAGTGCCATTCTAAATAAGGATGCAGGGAAGGACAACATGATCATACATTGAAGCAACAAGTCTTTCTGCACATGATTTAACTCTGTATTTAATCACAGTGACACCAACCTCAACTTTCTCATCATCCATCAGTAAAAAGATTATGATTCATATACTTAAAAATAAAGTTTTCAGATAAACTATTTGCAGTTTTTCTTTTTAAGAACATTTCTTATCAAAAAGAATCACTCAGTGACTCCAAAACCAATAGAAAAAACAAAAATAAAAATCAGAGTATACTAGCTAAATATAAAAAAACTAGATCAGATGAGCTATTTAACAGCAAAGGAAAAACCAATAATTAAATGTTTTCTTCTGGGAATATCAAACCCTTCCATTGAAATAAAAAAAAAAACTAAAACATTGTCCTTTTACATGAAATTCAATTAGGCTCCTATATAGGGCTCCTTTAGAACTCTGAAGATAAGAAGATTTCCATCTGCTCTTATTGCCTTTGTTACTTAAAAATCTATGTTTCATTTTTCATTAGACAACAGCATCACAAACTAGGACAAAACATACTCATGTTAAGGATTTTCTATTTATGATTCACAGTAAGGGAAAGAGTCAACCAGCTCCCTGCTTGTGAGGCACTTCAGCTACAAGCAGGGAAAGAGCAATGGACAATGAGTTGAGTTTGCAAACCCTGACAGGAAATACTTGACACTGATTCAAACTAAAGGAAAAAAAGCAAAAGCTCAGGCAGGGAAATGAGGACCAGGCAAGTCATGGCAGGCAAGTCCTGGACAAAGGGAAATACTGCACTCATCTTGGAAAGGGGGCAGGGGAGGACCGTGGGGACCACTGACCTGTCAGACCCACCTGAGAGGGGACCCTGGCAGAGGATCCCAGAGAAGCTGTGGTTGGGCCATCCCTGGAAGTGTCCAAGGCCAGGCTGGATGGGGCTCAGAGCAGCCTGGGACAGAGGAAGGTGGCCCTGCCCACAGCAGAGGGTTGGAACAAGAGGATCTTTAAGGTCACTTCCAGCTCAAGCCTTTCTATGATTCTATTGAAATAGAGATTTTTGGAGTTCACTTGAATTAACAAAATAAATTAAAACATTTAAATTTTAGTTTGTAGAATTATGTGTTGAATTTTAGCCTTTTACTTGTAAAACCTCTGCAATGGTACAATGGGCATAAGAAAATGCAGATCCCTAAAGCTTCTTGCATGAAGGACAATGCCAGAGAAGACCAAGGAATGCAGAGAACCCAGATAAGAGAGCTCCGCTGTCGCCAAGTTTACCAAGACTACAGATAAGCACCAAAAGACCAACAGTGCATGCCCGGAGGAGAAAAGTTCAAGAGTTCAAACAGGAGGAAGACCACAATCTTCGGCCTCAGAGACCACCGAGAGACCCCTGCACGACCACCACAGCAAACCACGCATGCCCAGAAGGGCGGAGACCTATTTAGCATGAGAGGCGAGGACAGGCGGGGCCAAGGGTTGAATATGCATAGAAAAGTTGTGTAATGTATTGCATATGGAACACCTTTGTGAATAAAGACGTGGGTCAGACTGAGGCTCGGGGCACAAGTTTCGGAGAGCTATCCCACTTGTGCCAGGCGCTGACATACATACCCACTTCATAACTACATCGAGTTGGGGAGTCTATTTATTCATTCCGTGTATCGCATCACTATGATTATGTATTACAATCCTTTATCAATTTAAAAAAAAATGTATCAGAACAAAGAATTTCAAGGGAAACTACAAACAATAAAACCAAGTTTTGGGAGTATATAGAAGTGAAAGTTCTATACAGCATAAATTTATCAAATCACTTGAAGGGTTCTCAGTCTCCCTTCTGCTCTCTCTCACCAGTACCACCTTGGTGGCAAGCAGAAATTTAGTAAGGAGATTTCCTTACAATTAAGAGAGAAGAAATTAAGATTTTTTTTTTTTTTTTTTTTTAATAGAGGGTTGAGTATTTACATCAGCAAATCTAAGAGCTTCTAGAAAGAAATTTATATTCTGGTATAGGGGGTTACTTAAGAATCACTAGGAGGTGTCAAGCACATATCAAGGTTAGAAGAATACTGCTTCACCTGCAGAAAAATCTCTGGGGTTTGTACTCCAAACAATTTTCCAAGTGTGATATACCTGGTCTTGCATATCCAACAATAAATGGCAGCAATTTGTAAAAATTCAGCACAAAATAGGCATTTGGTCAGAAGATTTTGCTCTCTGAATTAGAAAACTCAAGGTGTGCACTTCATAGCATGAATAAAATACAGAAATTATAACTTTTTAAAATAGTTTCTTAAAATGGGAGAGGCAATCAATTCAGTATCATTGTCATGGAGCCTTTTCACACTCTTATTCAGTAAAGAATATCTTAAAAATGGTCTACCCTGCAGGCAGTCATTATCTTCTGTCTCTTTTGCACTTGTGGTTAATTCTAGTGGATTAAGAATGTACCAGTTACACTGCTGTTAATTTATTCTTCCTGTTTGGTTGGATCATAGATCAGCATCACTGGTGCCCTGCCAGGCAGCAGAAGAGCAACAATATCTGGCAACTAAAGAGATTTAAAATAATTGGTGGCAACATACCAGCTCCAAAATGACTGAAGGTCTGGCTCCCATTCAGTTGTCAAATGAAATGTTATCTTAATTATGGGGTCTAGGCTTTTCTCTGAGCATAGGAGGATATTTTTTCTCCTTTTTCTGTACAGCTACTGAATCCCAAATGTTACAGGATTACCTTTTCATATCTTAATACTCCAGTCAACACAGTCATAGAGAAGCTGTTGTTTGAGAAAAAGAAATACAGAAAGGATGATTTCCAGAGGTAAACAACATAATGAGCTGCAACTCTGCAAGCAATACAGAGAAAGCTCCCATGAACTGAGAATATTGGTATTCTCTCCTCTCTGTGCATCATTTCAGTTTACATAATTGCCAAATTTGTTAATTAAAGTCAGCCCTTAACAAAAAAAAAAAAAAAAGTAAAAATTGTATGTTGTAGTGTCTCATGAATAAAACAGGACACTGATACTGACCCAGGTACTTCATTCCAGTTTTCCCCACCACCAGTTTTGAATCAGTGCCACCCTGCTGGTGTTTACAGATGCACTCAAGATTCCCACCATGTGCACATCAGAGTCAGAGCACATGGAAGGGAGAAATTCATAAAGTGGTAATACATTCATGGGAGGGTTTCAGTCACAGACCTTCTGTACTGAGTTTCACATATTTTTATGCAGCTTAAACTGTAAGGATTTCATAAAGGAAATGCATGCCATTCACTCAGCTTTGTTTCCTCTATGAAAAATCCTGCTTCCTATTAACAGGACTAGAGAGCTGTGGGGTTTGAGACACTTCTAGTGGATATCTTTAGTCAGTCTCAAGATTTGGCATGTCCCTCAAGATGGAATATCTCCGACAGCAGTAACTCAAAACCATTATTAACAGCGGAAACACATTGCTACATGCAAATTATTTCACTCTAACTTGTGTTAACATCATAAAAACACTTATATAATTAAGCTCTTCTGTGTTTCATAATGCAGTTTTGTTTGGGATAGGATGAGAGAATGAGAGAATGGGCAAGATGAACTGAAATTAGCACATCAGACTTCTCGATGCAGAAGGGTTAAAGGGAGTTCCAGTCACAACAGGAAGTCAAAATCATTAATGAAAATAATAATAAAAAATACATTCTATTATTTTATTCTATAAATCATGGGTACTCACCAGAACTAAAAATCCCAAATTATTGCCAAACCAGGTTTGTGTAGATTAAGACCCAAACAACTTTAGTTTCTGCTTACAAATGGAAAAAGTACAAGAAAAAAAAGATTGCCTGAGACCAAATAGAACCTCTGTAATTGTATTATTGAATAAACAGCATAATACAAACAAAAGACAGTTATAGATTAACTGTAAAGTCTGCTTTCGAAATGTCACTTTGATGTAATGATTTCAGGTGATATAGAACTTTGGTAAATTGTTCATACAGTTGCTGTTAAAAGCTTGGTCCCTATTTCCTACTTGAATTTCTCTAGACATTGAATCTTTTATTGCCTTTATCTGCTAGATTAAAGAATCCCAAAAAAACTTTCTTGATTTGAGAAAACTAGGAATAGCTGGAAGATGATAATCAGAATTCCTCAGCTCAGCTTTCTTTTGGAGCAGAAAATGGTCTAGAACTGCACAAATATGTATCCTTCCTTTGGAATGCCAAGTTGTTTGGTCAGCACAAGAGACAGATTGTCAGTGATTTCCTATATGCTGTAGAGCAGCACTAATTGTTTAAGTGATAATGAATCACCTATTCAGCCTAAACTCCTGTGCCACAGAAAATCTGAGTCAGAACTTCTCCTCTAATGCCCACGTTACTCCCTTCAGGCAAGCCACATCTTCTCTCCATGATCCACTTCTTTCTAGGAGACTTTGTGAAATTATTATTTCTTGGCTCTGTACCCTTGAAAGACATAATATGCATGATATTCAGAGTTACAGCAAATACATCTGTGATAAACATCAAGTTCATTCTGGGACAGTTCACAAAAACTGGAGCAAAAACAGAAAAGGAAAATTAACTGTGAAGAAAAGAAGTAGTAATAAAATTAGTTCCTTGTACACTGATGGTCTTCCCATGTACTTAATCTAAATCACATTTGTCTTGGCCTTCCCACATCTCAGAAAAGCACACCTAAGTCCTGACTTATAAAAATCAGAGTGTTTTGATTAAACTAGCTACAACTTCAATAGATGACTTCTCCCTTCTCTTAAAGCCTCTGACATACTGTTATGCATATATATGTATAAAGCTGATACTCCACTGAGATCTGTAAAGTCATTTCATATAACACAAAATGATTTCTATGGCATTTTCTATCACAAAATGATCATCTATTATGTGTTGCACTGCCTTCTTGCAAAATGCAACATTTTTAGTATGTCCATAGGCAAAAAGAAAGCAAATTATGTTACCTGAGGGACAGTAAGCTCTGTGTGCCACTGCCAGAATTGCAAGCAGTCATGCACACTTAGGGAATACATTTTTCCCATTTCTTCCTTCTTGGGGGTAAAAACATAAATTAACAAAACATGCCAGATTCTAGAGCCTGCAAAAATTGCTTTTTCAAACTTCATTTCATGTTATCTTTTCAGTTCTTGGAATAAGGATCCCCTCTCACGCAGGGTAAGTACTGTCCAAGCACATCACGTTGCACAGTAGCATGTAACCCCAAGAAAGGAAAAGTAAATGTCATCTCACACCCCTACAAAAGATGTAGATTTTTGTCTGGTGGTAAAGCCAAATTAAGAATTAAACAGCCTTATTCATAAAAAGAGAGGAATATTTAATATCTTTAGCACTTGAAAACACCATAAGAATACAATCCCCCCAAGAAAAGAGTCTTCACCATAGTACAAAACAAGCCCCACGCAGTGACATTTATTTGCAGGCCTCCTCTGTCTCCACACGTGTGCCACAGCTCTTGTGGAAGCCTCACACTGGGTACACAGGTCATGGCATGCCCCAGACCCTGAGGGACCTGCAGCAGCCTCGGGGAGCAGCCTGCAGCCCCAGGGCCCTGCACAGCTGCAGCCAGATGTGTGGAGCTGACCTCAGGGATGTCCCCTCTCCCACACACATCCCCTGTTTCAAGGCAGAGCACAGCAGCTGCCCCTGCAGAGCACCCACCCCTTTAATCTTTATCTGTACAAATCTTACACTGGACACAGAGAAATGGAAGGGAAAACCCCACACACGTGCTGGGGGCTGTTGTTTTAGGAACCTTCTACAAGACTCCCTCCCCAGCAGCACCCACTGAACTGTGGTTCCCTCCTCCTGTTATGTAACCTTTTCCATGATCTAACACACGAGAAAAGGAACACTAAATTTCAAAAGAACTGTTTCAATTTTATCTTAAAGTCTTACTCTCACAGCTTATTAGTCATTAAAAACAAAATACTAGATTGTCTTCACCAGAGTGTAGAATTTTACCATGTGGAAATAACTCTGCTGGGTCCTGCACTTTATGTAGACTGAAACCTGAAATAACTTCGAGACAAGTACATTACAGCCCACTCAGTTCACCTTTATGCCAAAGAATTAGGCTTCATTCCTAGACTCAAGACTCAAATTAGAATTTGTGTTTTCTTTGCTTAATACTAAAATCAATAAAATAATCTGTCTCCAGAATGAGATTTATTAAAATGGAAAATAAGAAGCTTTCTACAGAAAATCTTTTGCTTGTTAACGTTAATATAACTAAATAGATATCTAATCTAAATTACACTGGTAGGACATAGGCAGACTACAGTTAAACTACAGCAAAATAGATTCTAGAATCCTGAAAATTAAAGAACTGAGGAAATACTGTTAAACACTTGTCTGCAGTAAAATGTGGCCAGAATTCATTCATCATAGGTTATGTACCTATTCTGAACTCCACAGAGGAAAATCTGGTACAATGAGGTCAATAAAGGACTTCACTCAAGTAAAACTTAATTTTGCAGATCAGAAATGGCAAAGGGAAACAGTGGCTTGCTGGAGAAAAAATTATACATTCTTTCAGCTGAAAAGTAAATTAATTGTTAGGAACATCTTGTTCCAAAAAAAAATTTGTACTTTTCATCCTTAACTTCAGTTGAAATGCATTGTATGTGTCCTCCCTTCATACTTGGAAGGAACCCCAATTGCTTTGAAGTTCATCAGCCTAATGAGAAAGTCCATATAGCTCAGGCAACTGCTGCATACTTAGCAGCTCTTAAAAGGGAGAGCCATTTATAAATGGAATAACCATTTATAATGGTGATTCAGATACAAATATAAATTCACTTTTTAGCTCTGCTGCTGACATGACCCATTGGAGTGCTAGATTTTGATATAGCATGGAAAGATAGCACTGAAGTTATTTGTTTTGATTCACTGCAGCAAAGTACATTATAAACAGCAAAAACAAAGCTACAGCTTCCATCAAAGTTTTGCAGTCTTGGCATCAGATGTGCACAATTACTGCACCATCTGAATGCTTTAAGGACTTCAGCACAACTCCAGCAGCCTCAATAAAGGACTGCACTTTTTAATGATCTACCAATGTTTTAACAACAAATAAGACATATTCATTGGATTATATTTCTAGCCTTATACAGGATTTAATCTTCTATTGAATTTCATATGCTTGGACAAAGTCCCATGACTAAAAAGTTAGTAAAAAGTGATATTTTCTATTGGTAATGAAGCATACTCTATTTAATATCCACATCTGGGAAGCTTTACACATAACCTGTAAACCAGTTACTCCTTTACACTCTAAATTTCATTTTTTAATCACAAATTACAAGAAATACTTATTTACACCACTAGTAAAGTCATGAGTTTGGATCACATGGAGGGAAGGAGAAATAAAATGTCTGCATGCTGCACACTCCATGACACGTTTTTTGCTGCCTGCATATTCACACATTTTCATTGCTTGGTTTTTCTGTGTTCCTAATTACACTGTAGATAAATTTCTTAAGAGAAAAAGAACTTGGAAGGAACAGACCTCTCAGAGACAAGGGCAACAATTAAGCTGGAAATGCCTGTTTTTTCTTCAGCATAAACTGAAGCATAATTATGCAAGTGATGTTGCTGCCATACCATTTCATTATCCATGTGCCAACACAGAGGGTTTCTATTCCTGTTGGATGGAGGTACCCAGCTCAACCTAGGCTGTGCCAGCATGGAAAAATCTGAAGTTGCCCAGTAATTGTGAATGCAAACATAAATTACAGAAAATCTGGAATGGAGTATTTATAGATGTGCATGTTTCCTGAATACCCATGATTAGCTGGAGATAAAGACTAGCAGAACTACCCCTAAATGCATTTACAGGGTGCAATTTCTTTCTGATAACTTCAGAGACTGTTGTTTTTCTGCTTCCCACAGTGCACATAAAACTTAACTCTGAAGTTTGCTTTGCAGACCATGAAAAAGGAATGCTAAAATAAAATACTGAAATCCAGAGTATTAAAGGGAAAAGATGGGCATGAGAGAAAAAGTCACCCCAATTCCAAAATAAGATTTTCACTAAAACTTAAAAAAAAAGTGTTAAATATTTTCAAAATAACTTCAGCTTTGTTCCTTTGACTCGGAATGACTACTCTTAATACAACAATATAAAGCTTCTAAAATAGAATTACGTACTTTGGAATTGAATGAGGGAATTCACAAATGATAACTAACTGCCTTTTACTTTTCTATGTATTCAAACTGTTTTCTTATTTTTATGTGTAAGCTTAGGTGCTTGCAACAATGCTAAAAACATAAATGGATGCTGTCAAGATACAAAGTAAACTGTAGGAATTTTTTAACAAATCTGTAGAACTTTTAAGTTTTCCTCGTCCTCAGTTTGCATGGAATTGAAGTTACAGCATTCCACAGATGCCACCATGTAAAACAACTAGAGAAAATAAAAGGGGAGGAGAAAACAAGGAAATTTAATTTTACATACACGGATAAATAGATGGCAAACATGGCCATGAAAGCAAATTAGCAGAGAGCAAAAGCACAGGGAATTAAAAGTAAAGAACACCATCTGGGTAGCCTGGATGGTGTGATGGCTCTGTCCCCTTTGTCCAGCTGGCAGGGGGCTGGGACATGGTACAGCTAACACTGCTAATGCATCTGAGGAGCTCAGCCAGCTCTGGGCTGCCCAGAAGTCTTCGTGTCTGGCTGCAGCAGGAGTGAGGGCACTGGCAGTTTTTGTGGCAAAAATGCAGTTTCTGTGGTTCAGGATCACTTTCCTCTCACTCCAATCAGCATCAGATCAAGCCCTGAAGTTAACTGGCTCAACAACATCCATCATTTTGAATTAACTTCTCTTTGGATTGGTCACTTCTTTTAAGGACTAAACCCATGAAGGAGTAGATTGAAGGAAAACAAGAATGATTTTTCATATTTTCTACTGCAAAGAAAAAAATCTCTAAGCTGTTCTCTGTGTCCATTAAGTTTCGAGTTGTCACAAGGAAATTAAAGTACAGAGAAGAGAATTTATATTGGATTTTGCTACATTTTCTGACATTTTCTAACTAGGGCAGTGAACACTGACACAAGTCACTGGGGACACTGTGATACTCATCACTGTATGCTTCCAATAACACGTTGGAGAACCTAGAGAGAAAGTTTAGATACAGCCCATTCTGATACAGGAGAAGATGATGGAATGGTTGGAATGGCACAAGCTCTCAGAACACTCCTGACCCAAATTCTCATGCCTGTGACCTCCTGGAGTAAAAAAAAAAAAAAGAAAAAAAAAAGAAAAGGTGGATATTTGGTGACATGGCTACATTTTCTACAGCATAACACACAAAAATACTACCCCTTTATGGGTGTGAGTTTCAGTAATTTTGTTTCCAGTTATAATGCAGCTGTCTTCATCCTTCAGTAATATTTTTTTTGTTCTGCTTCTTAATTATCTCTTAGAATAATTACCATGTCATGGCTTGCAGTCTTTCCTCAGTTGTAATCACTGGTAATTTGTCTGAGGAAAAGACAGCATGTTCAAATTTTGCAAGAATCTGAGGGCTATGATGACCTCTCTAGAGAAAACAGCAGCATAGGAGACAGAGGTCTTTTATCTGAAGTGATTCTTAAACTTTAAAATTGGCCACATTTAAACTGCTAGCACTCCAAACATGATAATAAACTCTCAGAGAGTCCATGGCTCTGCCTGAGTGCTTTGCCAAGTCAGGATGGTGCTCTAACAGCTGCAGGGGCTGAAGTGGGTGATGCTGTGTCCATAGAAAGCTGCCTTTGGGATTTATTTTTCAGTACTGTCCTTGCACCCAGGAAGTCGGACAGGATGGCATCCCTGGGAATAAATAGGTGGAGCAGTGGGCCTCTGTACTCAACCTGTGCTGGCTAAAATCAAACCAGCTCATAAACAGGAGGAAATATTTCTTTCCTGTGTAGTACACGACAGTTCACAGCAGACAGGTGTTAGCCAAGAGTCCTTTCTCACTCTGAAATATGTACTGTATAAATTGTACCATTTATCCATCACATTTCATAGTGTTCAGCACAATCAAAATGTACATGCAACCTGAATATGCCAAAAAAATTCCTCCTGAGAAATAAGTAATTTCATTAAATATCCCTGAAATAGAATGTGCAGGTATAATTTAACCAGCAGCTTTTTCCAGAGAGAAATCAAGAACCATTGCCAAATGATATGTCAATTGATATGATCAGGAACTCTATCTCCAAAGATAATAGCATACAGTTGTCACCATTTAAAAGTTATCTGGTGCCAAATGCTATTAAAAATCTTTTTAAAACCTCAAATTCATATTGATGTTAATATGCAAGATATGTTGGCACCCTTTAACAAACTTCCAGTTTGAGGTTGTCAAGAGTGTGAAAGATCAAACAGAGGTTAGCACAAATTCCAGGCTGTCAAGAAATACCTGACAGAGAATAAAGAGCAAAATTCTGCAAACCACTTTAATTTGACATTGATGGTTTTTACCTTGGAAAGGACCAACATATGCAAGATTTGCTCAGGGAGGTATTTAAGGTTAGACATAGAAAATGTAGTAGATATTCAGGCATTGTGCTACCAGCTGGTATTTACAGACCCTTATAAATGAACAAACCATGAGCAGAAAAAAACAAAAATAAGTGGATTGTGAAAAAAAACCCAAAACTGAATGGAAAGCTGCTAAACAAGACAAAGGCATGTGCTGAGATGAGGGGGAAGTACTTAAGGTTTCAAGGGAAGGTACTGCTGCTCATTGAGGCTGAGAATGCACAATTCCAATGCACAAGTTTCATAATGCCATTGAATTTGCTTTAAAGAAAAATCTAGCAATGATAAATCTACAGAAAGACATGGAGAGCCCTTGCCATCAGAAGAGTAACCTTACGTTGGCATTACAGGGAATAAACAAATAGATTTTTTTTTTTTATTAGACTAAAACAGCCAATGCCCCTTCTCTTCCCTCAGTTTATTTGTTCTGATTTTTTTCATTCCATCTCGTATCAAAAATCTGAGAGTGTAGGGCCAGAAGTAGCTTTATTTTCATATTTGATGATAGTTTCTTTCTTCAAAGTCATAATGCTGTTTCCAATATTTTATTATCTAGAGGTTGTACAATGTCGTTCTAAGCACTGAAAAAATAATCTATTGAGAACTATTTAACATGCTTCTTTTTCATCTGTTTTTCATGTAAATCTCCCTTGTTAAGAATACTACAGAATATAATCCCTTTGTTTCACTACTGCACTGAAAACACTGAAAAAAAATTAAAGTTTGCAGTTCTCCAAGAAAAAAGTCATATTCTTAGTCCCATTTTATGACTCCTGTGAGCCTGAGGGGGTGTTGGATCAAGTCTTGTGATATTAAAATGTCCACATGTTTATGACAATTTAGTTGTCTGTGTCCCACTAGAATTTCTCTTGGTTTTCTGCTGTTAACTGATCATGCTATTATACCATGAGGAGTTGAACTCTTACCTTCACATTTGGAAATACCGGTATCTAGAATGAAGTTATGTCCTTTTCTTTTAAGCTTTCATTAAGAAAAAAATTCCCATCCCTGCACATTTAGAGTACAGAGAAAAGCTTGAAAAACACCAATCATCCAGCACCCAAACCCAAGGATAAATTCCTACCGATGTAATGTTTGAAATTCCATTAGTTTGGAAGGTTTTTTTAACCTGATGCCTTCTGAATGCCTCAATTTAACATTGCCAAAACAAAAATGTGCTTTGCATTTACCATGAGCAGCACTGTCCTTCACAGAGACTGTGCTCTTTATATTGTAGGGCCTCAACAGGGCAGCCTGGTTTAACATGTCCTATTTTTCTTTGGATAAATCATTGAGCTCCCTAATGAGGGCTTTTCTCTCTGGGAAATGCAAGAAGAAGCCAATATATGTTCCTGGACAGGGGCCCATCGCAGAGACCTGCATCCCTCTGCCAGAAGTGGCTTTATGTGGGATCAATAGCAATCCCAGGGTGCAGGTAATTAGTACCTAATCTGCATCTGTCACACCCTTTACCTCTGTCATCGACTGGAGACCCTGCCCTGGGCTCAGGATGACATTTCAGGATAAGTCTGAGTCAATCAAACTGAAGCACATGGAACTCCAGGCTTTAAAAGCAAAGCTAAGCCATAGGTACCTCTTTCAGATGGTTCCACAGCTTTATAGCAAAAACAAAAACACCCTAGAAGTACCCAAGACATGGACTGAATTTTTAAGTAAAAATGCCTTAGAAAATCTTTGATTTTTGCATCACCACTGGTTGACAACTGAAAAGAGGTCAGTAGAGCTCAAAGTTTATTTATTTTCCACATAAATTATTTAGAAAGTTTGGTGCTGCCCATAACTTTCCTCTTGAAGTATAAATGCTTCTATTTTTAAAACACTCTCTTCAATTGCTTGGAGATGTTTATCCTGCACTTACAACTTTCACTATTTACTCATTACCAGTGCCACTGGGCCTAATTGATACTTTATGAATGAACACTGGCTGCAAAATAACAGAGGTACAACAGTACCAACTTTACTTGCAGTAAATAAATTATCTTTATAACTCTCACCTACCTAATACCCCATAACCAACAATTCCCATGTGCTTTCCCTACTGGGCAAGACTGTTAATACTATTTCAAAACCAAGTTACCCAGGAAAGATGGAACTAGCCCCAGAGAAGACATGTTCTGAGTGTCTGTAATTGGATCTTTATCAAACCATTTCATCCTTTCACTGTGCTAGCTCAGGAAAGTTAAGCAGGCAATCTCATCATTGTCAGGCCACTGAACTCTAATGTCTTCCCTTTATTCTGCTTATAAATAGCAAGATCTTTATACAGTAGAGATTTTAAATTTTTAAGCTTAAAACTGATTCTAGATTGTTACTTTAAGACAGCACAGTCAGCTCAAGATGTCATTGGCACCAAGCCACTCAGAGATATTCAAACCTCCCATGGACTGCTTTGGCACATGCACAGTACACAGTGTTTTTGTTCAATAAGTTCTCAGCACAAAAATGTAAAAATGAGGAGCTTCAGAGTATTATAATTTACAAAAAAGGTTCTAAGCAGCTAATTCAAATAACTTCAGGATTAGAAAATTTATCTCTCCCAATGTTAAGTGGAGAAATGAGCAATAGCTCATAAAGTAAGAGTAGTGCTGGGATGCCTTCATTGCCCATGCCCTTGTGTTGGCATTGAACTTCAGCTGGCACCGAGATGCAGGAGAGAACCAACAGTGCTCACTGATGAAACACATAATGAGAGCAACCTGCTTGCTGGAATACGTGGTACCTTGTGCAAATGTTCCAGTTTTCTGATATCTCATTAATTCCATTGCTCTTCTGCTAGTGGAAAAAGACTAATTTTTAATGATTTTAGCAGCTTTTTATATTGCCTTTATGGCGTACTTAAAGTTTAAAAAATGATCATGATCCTGATATAAATTCCACAGCCATTAAGCTGTTAATATCCAAAAAACTAATTTAAAACTATAGAACTCATTTTGACCTGCAACATAGTGAAAACTTATTACAATAGATAAAAATTATGCCTTGAAAACTTCATCTGTTTTGTGGTTGAAATAGACTTATATTAAAAAAATTAATGCATTCAAACTAAAATTTAAGTGGCCCATTCTCATTTATTGCCTGGGGTAATTAGATTTTTTTTTTTTTAGAGTTCAATTACATTTTTAAAATACTGTTTGTTTTCTTTCACTGATATGATGAAATGAGGATAAAGATCACATAACTTTCCAGCCAGAGGGCTCTTTTAATGTTTGTAAGATGACGAGCACACAGATGACAGAAAGAAAGAAAAGATGGCTTTTTGTACTGCCACAAAATATGCCAAATATATGACTAAGAAGTTGTTAAAAGGCAAAGAAAAATTGTTGAAACAAATTGGGTTTGAGGCTATGTATGTTTCACTAGGAACATCCTTATTATTTTCAGAAATGGGAAAAATATCCTGAGCTTTGAAAACTAAGATAACAAATGCTACTGAACAGGAAGATATTCTTAATCTCTAAAGACTTTAATTGGTGTCCATTAATTCAATAGGGTCTGTCAGGCTCTGTTTCCACATCCTCAGCCAAATCTGGTTCACAATTCAGTTCATTGTGTCCAAGGGAATAACAGAGGGACTAATTTTACTGGTTTTACCAAACTCGGGTTACCATGCATCTATTGAATAAATTTATTGATTTGAAATGCTCTATCACTAAGATTCTACATAACCACACAGAACTCTTTGAGATATGCAAAGGTAAGAAATATATCAAGCTGGTTATTGGTTACTTCAGCAGTTCATGGACAGCAAAATACAGCAGCCCTGCTTCTTGTTACCCATTTTCTATTTTTATTTGAATAGAGCACAGCTTTGTGAGCTGGACATAGATAAAAACACTTTAAGCCTTCAGTATTGTGTTAATTTTATCTTAATATCTGTTTAAAATTTAGTTACTGGTGATGATCTGTCATATAATCAACTAAGGAAACTGAGATTTAAAACTAGCTGCTGTTTTTTAGCATGGAGTAGAGCTATCAATTCTAATAGAGTAAAATGAAAATTTGCAGAATAAGAGAGAGGCAAAACGTCTTTTAAAAGGCCCTAATGTAACTCCCACAATCTGAATATTTATCTGTAAAGTTAAATGCATTTGCATAAAATATTTTTCTTTTAATGATACCACTGAGAAATTAATAGTTTTGTCACTTTGGTAATGTTCAGAGACAGCTGTGCCTGTGATCTTGCCCCTTTACAAACACTATTAATCAGCATAATTTCTGACACAAAAAAAGGAAAAAAAAAATTCCAGGAGACAATTAAACTGTTTTGGGCCTTTCTAAAATATATTTACAGAAAAATTTGCTCCACAAACCCTCATGTATCTAAGAAAATCAGTGAGCATTGCATGAAGTAAACACTATTCTAGAAGAGTCCAATCTCTTTTTGTCTGCTCTTGGTCATCAAGAAACATCTGTTGGTATAACTGATGCCTTTTCCCAGTCTTAAAATCAAGATTCAAACATAGTTAGAAGGGGAAAAGGAATTTTACCTCAGTATTTATTTTAAGGATCCTTATGGGCACCATGTCCAGGTCGAATGCACTTCAATGCACACCCCAATGCACACCCCCAAAAGATCTGGTATCACATTATGGGTGTTACTAATTAGCAGATCTATCAAAAATTCCCCAATGAGAGGCTCAAATGAGCCCCCTCTCCAAGGAACCTTCCCTGGCTGGTTCTGTCTCAGTTTACAGAGTGTGTTCTGGAGAGGACCTTGGGTCTGGGGCACTCTGATTCTAACTGGGAAGCCTCCAAAATGTTCAGTCTCCCAGTCCAACAAACAAGTCTAAGGATGTAGGCAAGAAGCATCAAGAACACAGAAGTTATAGAAAGGTATCAAAGGGGTTTAAAAGAAAAGGCAAAAAATCATCATGGCATCATAATAACTCATATTATTACAGTAATTAATTGGTAATGAATTAGGGCTGGCAAGACCTTTCAAGTAACAACAGTTGACCTAACTGCATTTATTGCTTCCCTTCTTCTATATCACTTTGTTGGCCTACTTCAGAAGTGTTTTAAATAGAAAGACAATTAAATGCCTTTTTGGATACTTTGGAGATGTTCTGAATATGTAATTAGAGTCCTGATTTACAATTTTTAGGGTTCTACAGGAAACTTGATCCCAGGGAGGTTTTTATAGGCTTACTCACTCAAAAACAACCTGCTTTCATCACACCTGATCACTTCACCTATTTCATTGAAAATCTAGAAAAATGAAAAAGGTGAACTATTTCTCCAATTAAAAACTCAAGAGTTAAAAAGAAATTAAGACAACCATAATCATATCTCAGAGACAATTTTTTTTTCCTCTAGAAATCTGCTTCAGAAACTAGATAAAAACCTCTCACTGTTCCTAGCTTTTAATCTGCTCTGTCTGTGCTTGAGTTTTCTCTGTCTCTGTGGCCAAGGGTTCAACATCTGAAAACTGTCCATCTGTTCCCTTGTTAATTCTGCTATGTTTATGCTAACTCCTAATGGTTGGGTATCCTTCTGTGCACTTTTTCCCACAGAAACTCCTCATCAGAGCTGACTTGAGAGAGCCCAGTGATTACAGGGTATCAGACAGGGAGGTGGGTGCAGAAGCCCATTGTAAGCCAGCAGTCCATCCTATGAACATGGCTTACAGTATGGAATCCACATCCTCAGAACCTTCTAAAGATTTGTAAAACTAAACATTTACTCATATCCAAAATTCAGGAGGTACAAGCAATGTGCAGTAAATCACTTGCAATAAAAAAGCAAAGTCATCCTCATATACGGCAGGAGAATATCCAACTGAAAATGTTCTTTTTCTTCCAGGTGATAGAATTGCTGTAATCTAACAGAGTCCTCTCTAAAACTGAGGGGTTTTCCTATTTTATTCAATTATATTTAGTGGGTTACAGCAGCATAGCTCCAGCTTCTGAAAAAAAGAAGGGAGCAGATCTATTGAGGATGAGAAAGTTGTCAAGACTTTGTATCTGATCTTGTACCTGTAGTTAATCCGACACAGCTGCAAGATTAAAAGACAAACTGACAAACTGCTACCTACTGAAATTACTTGTTGTTGGTTAGGGTTTGACATACCTGGCCAAAATATCCCCAGAACTCTGCATTTCAAAGTTGTTTTAAAATGATACAAGTTATAAGCAGCTATGGAAGTTAAGCCAATCTGAACAAGGTCAAGACTCTACTGCTATCAAGGAACAATCTCTGCTGCCAGGAAACAGATTTCCTCTCTAATGGACAATCCTGTTAATTTACTTGTAGAAAGAAAAGACTCCAGTAACTTGAGACAAGATACATACTGTTTAGATCAAGTAAAGGGGGAAAAAATCTGTATAACAACCTGTCCTGCAGCATGCATTTCCATTGTCAAAAAGATAAACAGAAAAGAAACTAAAAACAGACTGAGATGTTCTCTGGGAGAGGAGAAACACTAGAAGCAGTATCACTCCCAAGCATCTGGGTCTCTCTCATTTATAAAATAAGTGTTATTTCCTACACAAAAATTAAGATCAGGGTCTATTTTGAAGTGCAAACTCTCCCCTGTTCATAATCCTCCAAAGTACAAGTCAGAAAAAAGATTATATTAATTTCCTGCTTGATAGTCAACTTTCCTACAGGTATTCCACATCTGGTCTATTTATTATTCAATTGTATCCACATCTATCCCAATAAAGTATAAAAAGATATTCAGAATTTCCTTGAATTCTTGGTAGGTGTAAGAATACAGGCAGCTGTTTTTAAATTGCAAGCCACTGATCAGAGCTTGTAGCATCATCTGGCCTAGAACATCATGTCATGGAAATATTTAAATTCTTCATTGTCCTTCAGAAAACTGTACCTGTTAAAGTAACTTCTGCATTGACTATATTCATGAAATCTAAAAAAATGTGGGCAGTACTTCTCTGCCACATTGTTTTTCTCACTCTGTATCAAAAAATAGGTGCAAGTGATTTTTTTTTCACAACCTGAATATCCATTTATATTATTAATAAATTTAGTCTGTGCCATTTTAATATCAGAATCCCTTTTCTGTATGCACAATACCCCAAGGACAGATTGTTTATTCCAATTTCTAATCTTAATCAATATTTTCCAACTTAATGTAATCTCATGTGAACTTGAATGGAACTCAGATCCTTTTCTTGTGATTTTCACAAAAAATTCACTCTGATTCACAAAAGATGCACACTGATTTCTGTCCCTCTCCCAACAAAACCAAAGCTGTCAATTCATTTATATAAGATGCTTTAGTTTTCAAGTCATGTTGGTCACGCCAAAATTTTTCACTTGCCCTTTTAATTCTTAGTTTAACACAAAACATTTTGATGAAAACTGGGGCTTTTCACTTTTCAATGATTGAACATCACAAAATACACACTGCAAAGTCTAATTGTGGGATAATACTGAAAGAACCCAATCAAACTTCCAGTTTACTTGTAAGAGTTAATGTTTCATTTAAACAGTCCATTTGAAGATGTAGAAAGAGCATGATGTTAAAATGTTTATGTTAATGCATTTTGCCTGATAACCCTCTTTGTATTGGTTTACAGTTCAGCAGCACATTAGCAGTAAAGTAGAATAAACACCATAAAGTGATGGAAGACTTGAGTGCCTTAACACAAATAAGGAAAAGGTTTCACACCACATTGAATTTATATTAAAACCTCTCCGTGATTTTGAGAAGAGCATACCCCCATACACAATTAGAAAAGTCAGAATAGGTCCTAAATTAGCTCTGTGAATTCTGTATGCCTTCCTCTTCCTAATGCACTGCACCAATAAACTGTTAGAATAACCTTGCTGGTGCCAAGGCTCCCACTGTCTTTAATAAGCTTTTCCATTTACAAAGCAAGTGCAGTCTCATGCAGGCAGGTAGAGGGTAAAAGCAGAATTCTTAATGGAAAGTGTCAGTCCTAATGCAACAGAGCTGCTTCTGAAGGTCCACCAGGAAAACCAGCCCTGTAACAGCCAAAACATGATAATTAATATTATCATCCAAAAGACAACTGGCAGGAGAAGTTCAATAAGCTTCACCTCTTAATAAAAACCTACTTAGCTTGGCTTGGCTTCTACTGTGCTGTTTTCACAATTCCAGTCTTAAGTCATTGTCCTTCCTCTGTCTTCTCTGGGTTACTCACAATTACAGTTCCACTGGGAGACCTCCACAGAAATGAGGAAACCCTTGCATTTCAGGGACAAGACATTGGTTTTTCTACTAATTCAGTCTTTGACTGAGAAAATGACAATATCATTTGCATGCAACATTGTGAGCATCTCCAAAGACCCACAGCATTTCTTATTCACAAGCTAAACTATTTGATCATTAGGGAATGTCAAAGTGATTTTGGGGTACTTAACACTACTGTGGCAAAAACCTGGCACCAAAATTTATAATAAAGTCCAGTTCAGTCTTGCAAGGAAAAATCAGAATAAGGTCCCTGTCCCACCAGACCCAGCCTCAGCTCCCTGCCACAGTTTTGGTACCATCATACAACTTTGTAGTACAAAATAGAAGAGCTACATTCATAGTTGTTTTCTGAAAAGAAGTTTAATTCTTTCTAAAGCTAAAAACCTAATTAGCTAACACCTACCACAGAGATGATTTTGGAGCAAAATCAATCAACACATTCAAATATAAAACAAAATTTGGGAACTTGATGATCAGGAATACACCATCAATCAGAAAGAAAATTGTCAGTGACACAATAAAAAGATAATTTTACTACACACTGTCATATAATTTTGTTAGTCATTTTTTCCTCTCATTTCTTAGATTCTTTCTGTGCTTCTGATTTAGAAAGAAATGTTACAGCTACAAATACACACCAAAAATCCATCTACAAACTGCTTTAAACATTTGCCATGATTCAAAGGGAATTTAAAATCCTTAAAAAGTCTGTTTTGATTTCTTTATGTCTCTAATGCTGTGCCAAGTCTTCACAGGTGATGATTCCATTGGAATAATTATCCTGTAATAGTGAGTTAAAAGACATAGAATTTGTATTAGAGAAAGAATGTTGATATTAGCCAATATTTACCATAGCAAAATCACTTAAACAACAGTTGTGACAAATCAGGTATAACTAATTCTGTGTTCTCCCCTGATTTTAGATATGATGAGACACAGCTGAATTCTGCCCAAAGCAGAGTCAGCTGCCTTCCTAACACTGAGGGAACCTGGTCTGCCCCAAAGTTACCCAGCACTCTCAGTACCCTCCATCCTCCCATATCATGGCAAACCTGATGCATACCCTGGGAAGTTTTTGCCTTGGTGTGGATTTTGTTTTACATTTAGCACATTTAATTCCAGGGTTTTGCTTTTGGGGTACTTTTCCTCAGATCTTCAAAACATTGCAAAAGAATTTAAGAATGTACAAGCTCAATTACAAACATGATGGAATTTTACCAGCACATTTTTTCCCCTCTCATGAAAGACAGAAGATACACAGAAATACAGGTAATAAAGTATGGGTACAATGGAAGTTCATTTTTTTTTCCCATCACTTTCATGAGTGACTCAGAGTGATACTCCCTTCTTTCTGGGCATTTGGAAGGCTTTGATTTAAAAGGGGATTTAATGTTAAAAATGGCAGTTCTGGCAACTAAAATCAGAACAGGTCTAAGCTGTGAGTGGTAGCACTCTCAGGAGTTATTTGACTGTAACTAAGGAAAAGACACTGAGAAAATCTAGTTGATAACACCAGCAATTTCATGCAATTCTAACACTTTAGAAATAATCTTGCAGCTACCTTCATTCCATACAAACATAATTCATCAATGAGCTAAACTGCACAGAAGTCTAAGAAGCAATTCAGAAAGGACAAAATAAAAGGAGAAATAAGAAAAATCTGTCTAATCCACATGATTTTAATGTTACCTGGAAGTTCAACAACCCCCAAACTACACCTTTCAATAAAAACATTCTGTGGTTTTAGGGACACTGAGTCATTTATATCACTGAGGGCCAATTAGCAATTTGTTCTCCTCGATGCAGCCAGTAATAATTTGGAAAAAAAAAAATGTCATACACCAAACTGCTCAGAAAGTACACTGTTATTGACCTTAAATCACTCAAGCCTACCAGTCAAATCAGATGTAAAAATAGATAAAAAGAGTAAATAATTCTTATTTTGTAGAAGCTCTATGAGAAAAGTCATTCTGACTTCAGCCAGCTGATAGAAGCAGGTGTTGACATGTGTGGTCAGTGAATGCATCAAAAGGATTATGCTCAATATTCTCTGCTGGTGCAGTGATTGCAGGATTTGAGAGAGAAGAAGGCAGAGCCAAAACTTTAATCATTGATTCTCTACATATGGTTTAAATTTTCCTTATTATCAGCTAACATGGGGGAGATAGAAGCTCACATAAAAGTTTCAGGATCAGATGTTTGAAAAGCAATTTGCTGCATAGCAGCTTATTCTAGAATTTCAGTCATGATTTCAGGCTCAAGAAATGTTAAGGCAGGGACACTTAGAAACATGCTATGAAAAGTGCACAAAGCTAAAAAATGAGGGTCACAAAGACAATAGGAATATTCTCTTCTATCAAAAGCTTTGTGAAACATGAATTCAAGAATACAAATAACTCTGAATATCTAAGGGACCACCTGCTTCCAAAATGAAGCCTGTTTCATTATAAGGCAAAAATATTGGAAAAAAATCAAAGAAGAAAAATTTCATGATTAACAGTATTTTTTTCAGCACTCTGAGGATAATTTGTGGAATGTAGCAGCTTTTATTTTTAATTCAGTGAACTTCAGGTCAGATTTTGGGCCCTAAAGCATCAAAGAGAGACAGGAAAAAAATAAAACAGTAAAAAATTTGCACATAGCCCCCTCAATAATTCAACCATCAGAAAACACCACTTGCTGTCTCTTCTGTCTCAGATGGGACACACAAACTCAGGCCCTCAAGATCAGCTTGGCAGAAATTTCTTACATCTGTGTTTAGTTCTATATTAAGATGACTAACACTGTGACACTCCTTTTAATCCACATGCTGTTTTTTGCACATCCCATTCATGCTCTGTGCTTGTGGTTTCCTTTCTTTGCATTTAATTTGTGGCCTTTGTCCATAGGAGCTGTCTACACAAATGCAAGGACCTCAGGAAAAGCAAGAAATGCAGGCCTGGTGCAATCCAACCTCCAAGGAACAATCACCAGGGCAACAGCATCTGCTTGCATCCTTCAGGGGAGCAGTTTCCCTGGAATGAAGGGATACAGCATAATTTATCTGACTCACAGGTATTTATATCTGCTCATTACCCACCAGAGTCTACATCCTGTTTTTACTGTTTAAAATCATGGAGGGTAAAACACAGTCACTGGTAAAAAAACCCCAAAATTGCAAATTTTGGATTTGAGTTAATAAAATATCAAATGAAGTGGGATATACGAAAAAAACTACTTTCAAGTCCTTAGAAACAATATTGTATATGGTGACTTCTACCCTGGGTGATTTAATGTGGCTTGGTCTGTAACTATGAACTTCTAAGATGAACAAAAACACTGACTTGCAAATTACCTGTAGGTACAGACAGTAATTTCAAAAAATTCATGTCATTGAGTCCATCAACTTTCAGACATGTTAAGTACACATTCAAGTAAATTTTTTCTTTAAACTATAGTCTGTGAGCTAATGTTTGTCTTTTGCTCTATCTCATCATTTTGGACAGTTCTAAACACAGCTCAGACACTAATCCACCCTTCATATCCCTTAAACAATTAGTTATCCACCCTCTGCTGACACTTTTTTTACTGTGGGAAAGCATCTTTTTTGACAATTATTTTCACAATTATAATTATTTTATTGGCAATGTCATTTTTTTTCCCACTATCTCTGAATCTCTTTGCAAAAGTCTCTCAAAAAAGAATTACACAGGTATCAAACTAATAATTGGGGTTTTCTGGAAGCATTTAACTTGTTAGTTAGTTTCAGTATTCCTTAATACTATTCCTTCTGATTCAGGTCATCACACTGCTGCTCTCTGCTGTCTGCAAGAAGAATCCACATGAAGTTATTACAGACATGGCATTCATTTTAGGCTCTATAAAACACTTAGGTACAGCACAAATATTTCATTTCTAATTTTGCTTTCTTATGAAAATGAAATCTAGTTTTAACTGGCAAGAAATTCCATGTGACTGTAAATAGCATGAGTTAAACAGGAGAAGAATCAGAAGGTTTTGCAAAGCAGCTGCACTCACACTTGAATTTTTTACAAACCATGAAATATGTCCTTATTTGGTTCCACCTTTAGTCCCTAATTCTTTATCTCTGTTTTACTATGATCTGATAAAAAAACTCATTCAACAAATACTTTTTAGTATGTAATGAATGGGTAATTAGGTCCAAATTTTCACACTGCAAGTGATCTCTGCAGGGGCTAACTTCAAAATTGTACAGAGAATATAGTTGTCACTTAACAGTAGTTTGCATATTTTCTATCATGAAAGGCAGAAAATGAAACTTTTAAGAACAGGAAATCCCTAAACAGCTTGAAGATTTAACAACAGAAGATGAAAAACCCCACTATTCTTGCATGATTTTTTAAATGGATGATTTGAAGTCATTAGAATGAATATACAACCAGGGCAGGAATTCTCCTAAAGAGAAAAATCCTTCACAGTAAGAATTTATATTGAGCTGGGTGCTCCTACCTACAGTTTAAGAAGAAATGCTGTGTAAGAAAGAGAAAACAGTTCCTGTCAACTGATGGCACAATCCCTGAGAGATGTAATTGTGTGAATAAATGTATCAGGTACAGGTAAAAACCCTTCCATATACAGAAACATTTGTGAGAACATGGGTTTAGCCTACAATAAGAAAAATTATGGAAGTGAAAACTTGTCATTTTACTGAAAGTGGGCTTAAGTGTTCCCTATTCCTATGGTTTGATTCTCCTGAAATTCAATTTATGCTGCCCCTTTTCCTCTGCCCATCATTTATCATTTCACTTCTATTGTACCACCCATGGCCTCCTAAATAAAACCCTTCAGAATCCTGAAAATCTGCAGTTATGCCTAATTATATGTGCCACACCAAACAGAAGCACAGCTACAACAGAAGATGTGAATCTCTTTTTGCATGGGTTTATCAGAGATATTCTGATTTAAAGTTTGGCTGGAAACATAGTGAGCCTATTTAGATTTTGGCCTCTTGCTCCAAAAATCCCTTCATCCATTTTATTTAGGATGCTTCTTCTGTTCCAGTTCTTGATACAATGGGGAAAAGGGCCTCTATAAATGCCTGAAAAAACACCAACCAAAACAATTCACAAATGCAAATTTTCTGCATTCTGAGGTAACAATAGCAGCTGGATTGTCCCCAACACATGGATGGGATTAGTCAGTCTTCCAGGTGCTCATGGCTACAAGCAATAAACAAAACTGTCTTAATTACAATTTAGCATAAATTAGGATTACCATACCCAGGAAGGCTTAGTGGGTTATCAGCAGCATGCATTTTACCTAAGCTAGCATTTTGTGTGCTCTCAGTTATACCATCTGTTTATCTCCTCGTGGAGGTTGACTCTGACAAAAGGATTTCATGACAGGTAAGGGGGATTTCTCAAACTCTGTACGGAGTATAAACCCAACAACGTTAACACCCAAGCAGCCTTTCATCCAGCACGTGGGATTTATTTTTAATTAAATTGTTTATTTTTAATTTAAATGTGTAAAGAAAGCCCTAACATACTTTGAAGAAAATGTTCCCCGAGTAGTGGTCAATACCTGTGACTATTTCACAGAAACAGTCTGTTCTCATTTTGGTTTTATGCAACTTTCTTATTTTCTGGGCTATTTTCACACAAGATAGTTACAGCATGTACTTATTCAAAGTACCATATTCGTAAGCAAAACATTAAGGAAATTAATAAACGACTTTTCTAGTGTTCTTAAACTCATAAAAGTTTAGTTCTTAAACTAAAACACAAGTGTGTTTCAGTAATAATTGCTTGAAAATTTTCTTTTCTGTTTTCTTTTTCCTTGTTTTGAGTCTTAATTCACTGAACTTTTTTTGTGGAAAACTATTTTGATGGGTCTTGGAATATAAAGTCTTGTCAATCCAGAGAAAAGGCATGCACAGCATTCAAGTCCCCACAGTGGAGAAGGACAAGAAATCCCAGAATTTCAACTTATCCCTAATTCTGACCAAAGATTCACCTTTAGGTCACCAAAAAAAAAGCATTCCCCTCACTAAGAGTAGCAAATTGCTTTTCAGTCTCCCCATCCTTGCCAGAGTCAGCCAAAATAGGATGAATGGCTTTGGCAGAGCTGTCATCACCAGGATGTCAACATTTTCACATGAATAACAGCAACTGCAGCTCTCCTACAACCCAGAGCTACAGAGGAGAACAGAAAGCCTTGGAGAAGTCAGATCACACATTGCAACTCCACATTAGGACTTGCACATAAGATGTTGTACTTGAGGAACACAAAAACCCACATATACAAAGTTGGAGTTAAAAGTCAAGACAAAGTTTTTATCTCCAGAGATGTTTTATACAAATACATCATATTTTAGAGTTCCTGCAGACATTGATAAATGTTCCAGGAAGTTGCCAAGAAAGAATTTTATGTCTGCAGAGTACTTTCCATGACAATACTCTAAAAAATCCATTAAATTTATTGTGTGATAATTCTTCCATATTAGAAAATCAGGACAAATGTGTTGTGAAATCTCTGTGAAAAGAAATCATAAATACTAAAAATCAATACCTAATTCTGGTAAGGCTGGAAAATGCTTTCAAGACCCTCATGGTTAAACCCCAGATGACAGCTGAGCCCCACACAGCCTCTCACTCACTTTACCCTGGTAGGTTGGGGAGTGAATAAAACAAAACTGAGTGGGTTGAGATAAAGGCACTTTAACAGGTAAAGCAAATGCCATGTGCACAAGCAGGGTGAACCAAGGGATTCATTCCCCACTTCCCAGGACAGGCAGGTGTTCAGCATCCCCAGGACAGCAGGGCTCCAGCACCTGTAATGGTGACCTGGGAAGACAAACACCATCACTCCAAACGTCCCCCCTTCCTCCTCCTCCCCAGCTTTGTATGCTGAGGGTGCTGCCACATGGTCTGGGATATCTCCTGGGTCAGTTGGGGTCAGCTGTCCTGGCTGTGTCCCCTCCCAGCTCCTTGTGCCCCCCCAGCCTCTCTCTGGTGGGGTGGGTGGGGAGCAGGAAAGGCCTTGGCTCAGCGATAACAAAACCAGCCCTGAATTATCAACAGAAATTCAAAACATAGACCCATACCAGGTGCTATGAAGAAAATTTACTTTACCCCAGCCAAACCCCACACAAATATTATTTAAAAAAAGTATTATCAGCATAATCAATAAATTTCAAAGGTAGTTTTCTGATTTAAAAAAAAAAAAAAAAAAAGAAAAATAATAGAAATGTTCTTTAAAAAAGGAACTTAAGGTGGTGTGGAGGTGAGGTCCTGGCAGCTTTGGACCCTTTCCTTCCATAATGAACTTTATTCAAGAAAAAAATATGCTCCAGGTACCCCACTTTTATAAAATGGTGCTGCACAACTACAAAAAAATTGTGTGCCAGAAGATTTAGCATGCAAGCAATACTCATGCAGGGCTCAAAATGTGTCTGCCTTCCAGCTGTTCCCCACTGCCAGTGTGCCACACGGCTCCTACTGTACCAATCAATCCCTGAGGCCCTGTCAAGCACCTGATTTTTGAGATACTGCTGGAACATCTGGGCCTGCACTGATGCAGTTGGCACTTCAGGCTCTGTCTCCATCCCCTAAGAGGTTTATGAAAAACCAGGGCAGCAGAGCAGGAAGAGTAAAGAAAGCAACAGACAGCCAGGTCTGAGAGATGAGGAATCCAACAACTCCATGTGCACATGGACAGGAAGGGTTGGTTTCCTTTGTTATTTAACACCAAATATAACTTAAGTAACTAAAGAGGAAAGTACTGAATTGCTTCTGCCAGATGTAATGAATTAATAGTTTGCTCTTTCCCCTTTGGATTCAGAATTAATTCTTGGCCTATATTGACATTTCTCTCACTGGAAAATTTAATTTGCATCATTAAAGCCCTGAGTCTATTACATTTGCAACTGACACAGATGGGCACCAGAAAAAAACCTTTGTATAATTTTGGTAAATTTGTTAATATTGATGATTCTAAGTATTATTCAAAATTCTAATTAAACACCAATAAGCTGCTTTAGCTAAAGAAAACCTTGTGTTAACACCAACAGAGACAAAATATGTATTTCACTGATAATAGATCTGACTTGTCACTTAGATTTTGATTAAGTTTAAGCACATTTAACATCACAGGAATTAACTGCTTTGCTGAATATAGATCCTCTCTCTTAATCCATTGGTTCCATTATGACTGATCATACAGAGCAGGGAGCAAACACCTACCACTGTCCAGACCCACTGCCTGTGGCAACATCAGCAGTCAACTCAAAAAAATTATGTATAAGTTGATACACTTGGATTTGACACTAAATTTTGTCTTAATTTATATTAATAGTAAAAATGTGAGCATTCCCATAAAAACATGATCATTCCCTTAAATTACTGTGAGAAGAAAAACTGTGGCAATATTCTGTTAATACTATCACACAGCTCTGGTGGAAATCACTGCTTAACTATTTCACCAAAATTAATATTTTTCAGTATCCCTTTGTATAAATTTCAAAAGAATGTCTATAAGAAGATACACAAACATCATGATACATTTTGGGTAACTTGCACCAAATATAAAAATGTCTGGATACAAGATAGATTTCCTAAATAATTAACAGGCTGACATGAAGATAAGCCATCTACACTCAAAGCTGGAGCAGTTTTAAGCATGAGTAGGTGATATGAAGCCATCCAACATCTAATACAAGGCCACATTTTTATTTACATCTGAAAAGAACCAATTAAATTAATGTCCTGGAAACAACCACATGTAATAGCCCACTGCAAAACTTTATGCATTCTTGCATGTATTTTAAAGACTTTTCTTCTTCTTTGTTCTTTCCAATGTCATGACAATAATTCATGTCTTCCCTCTCACAGTTCAGATATTGGCAGCACCCTCAGGACAGACAGAGGCATGATACTGAAGAGTTAAAACTGTAATTTGAAATTATCATCATTTCCAAGCCCTTAAGAAAATTTGCTCTGGAATAAAATCAGGGAGTTGCTCTTTTCCCCTTCCCCAAAAATTTTCCCTTCCATGTGGCTGTTGAAAGACTGAAACAAAAACATACAGAGCAGCACATGCTAAATATCTATAACAAACCCTCCTTAAACTCAAAACAAAAGACTTGATGCAATAAGAACAAGCACTACTTAACATGGGGAAAAATAGAAAAAAGTTTTAATCCCTTGAGAAGTACTATCATTCCAAATTTACAGTTTAACTTTCTGGTTTGTTCCCATTTACAGTAACCTTAGTCACTCAAGAATAAAAGCCTCAGTTTAAAGGGACACCATCAATTTAAAAGCAGCTCAAGGTATTTTACCTAATATCAAAGAACAGAACTACAAAATTATTACTGAAAGTGATTGCAGTTTTCTGTGATTTTCAATTCTTTAATCTGCTTCTGTGGCTGTACTCTGCAATGGTATTGTGGCTGATAAAAATTAAATTTTCTCTACAATGTCGTAGGAAGTTTACTAGCTCTAAGTGCTAAAAGCAAGGAAAGAAATCTGCATGTACAGGGAGATTATCTGCAGTGATATTCTGAATTTCCATAGAATTATCAGCTTCTGAAATAAGGAACAGACTTCAAGAACCCTCCTAACAATAGTGACATAAATCACTGAACTGGTGGGACTCCCTGGTACTCCCTGGAAGCCTCAGGTTAGTCACCTGTTATTGCAATCAAACTCAACAAAGAGTACTTCTTAACAAATCAGGATATGTCTTACCAGGAAAAAATAAAGGAAAAGAGTTTTTGAATGCACTGCTCCACAAAGTCTCAGTCCTCATGTGGTTTTTGTTATTGTCCTGAGATCTGCCAAAAATGCTCAGTATATTGTAGTAATGGTGTACACTAACAGCACAATTGAAAGCAGCATTACAAAACTAAGATATAAAATCTGTCTTCCTACTCTGACCTTCTTAAAAAGAGAAATATATGTTTGAGAAATCATCTCCATTTTCTGATTGCAATGTGCAGGGTCGACAGCCCAGAGCAGCCAGTGACTCTGTGCTGAGTTTTGGCCTCCATGATGTCACAGAGTAGTTCCATGAACTCACAGAAAGATCCTTCCAGGGCAACTGTTCATGAGACCACACAGTAACCAGCCACACAGCCAGCCCAGCAGTGCCCCTGGCAGCCACCATCGGGTGTGGAGCTCAGTCCACCAGCACAGGATGCACAGCAGCTCCCACTGGGGCAGATCCCTTGCAGCTCTCCCAGGATGGATGCTGTGGTGCTTAAAAAGAAGGGCTACAGCCTCTGTGACACCCTTGGAGAAGGCTCCTATGGCAAAGTGAAAGCTGCCTACAGCCACCGCCTGAAACGCAGAGTGGCCATCAAGATCATCAACAAGAAGAAAATTTCTCAGAATGTCCTGGAAAAATTTCTCCCCAGGGAAATGGAGGCTTTGATGAACCTGCAGCACCCCTCAATCATCGAAACCTATGAGATTTTTGAGACATCAGCTGGGAAAGTGTACATTGTGATGGAGCTGGGGGAAAAGGGGAGCCTCCTGAGCTACCTCACCAGCCAGGGTCCGATGGAGGAGAGCGTCGCTCGCACCAGGTTCCAGCAGCTGGCCTCTGCCATCAAGCATTGCCATGACTTGGACTTTGCCCACAGGGACCTGAAATGTGACAATATCCTTCTCG
The DNA here is from genome assembly GCA_020086605.1 of Lanius collurio. NCBI lineage: Eukaryota > Metazoa > Chordata > Aves > Passeriformes > Laniidae > Lanius > Lanius collurio. The sequence continues at coordinate 5,390 of JACBWW010000237.1, read as the reverse complement.
ACAACGACCTTAACTTCAAGCTGTCAGATTTTGGCTTTTCAAAACCCTTGACTCGGGACGGAAATGGCAAAACCATTCTCAGCAGCACCTTCTGCGGGTCTCTTGCGTACTCAGCCCCTGAACTGCTCGAGCACATTCCTTGTGACCCCAGGATTTCTGACATGTGGAGCCTGGGCATTATCCTGTATGCAATGCTCTATGCTTCTCAGCCATTTGACAGTTCCAATGTCAAGGAAATGCTCCAGGTTCAGAAAGAACAGAAGATTGCCTTCGACAAGTCAAAAAAGATCTCTGCAGAGTGCAAGAACCTCATTCTCCACTTGCTCCACCCCGATGTGTCTCAGAGGCTGAGCATAGATAAAGTTTTGAGACATCCCTGGTTGCAGACTCCAAAACCCATGCACTGTTCCAGTCTGCGAATTGCAGGAAAGGATGATCCCAAACCTGATGGCAAGAAAAGCCTGAGCAAAATCAAACAGCAAAAAAATGTGGTGGCAAATCCCATTGTGCTCAAGCTGAAGGAGTGGAGGAGGAAATCAGATCCCTTTAAGGATAGTTACCTTTAACAAGGCCACAGCGTTGGCCTGACCTGTGAACTGCATTAGTTTAAAGTCACATTAAAGAGAATCTGTCCAAGGTTCTGTGTCACTGTTGTGTCCCTGCTTCTGCACAGTGTGCTTGAATGAAGAGTTATAACAGTGAATAAGTCAGGACTGGGAAGGTCGGGGGAATGATGAGGGAGGGAAGTTTTAGAATGTATAGACAAACTGCAGAGGAGCACTTTTTTCATAATACTTGAAGGAGGAATGTATTTCAAACATGACAATGTAGTTCTTTTTTATCTGACTATCAGACCTGGTGCATTTTATAACAATTTATAATTATTTCAGTACTCAGACTCTTGGATTTGCCTAGATGTACTGCTTAGGAATCAAAATTTAGCTGATATTCTCTTCTAAGTTTGAGTCTTTTAACAAAAAAAATGTGCAATGCAAACCATTTCCTTATACTTAAAAATTAGCAGAGTTACAAATTAGTTGTACCACAACTCAGGTTTCAAGTCAAAAGAAATGGGGGAAGAGTTTTCATTAATTAGCAAGGGAAATTTAAAAAAAACATAGATCCAAACATCAGCTGCCTTTTAACTGAAACTTATTGGCTGAGGAAAAGACACACATGAATAAAGGACTTCTTTTTTCTATAAGAACTATTACATTAGACATTAGAAACAAAACATCTACCTTCAATGCTGCAGCTGTTTAGCCTAAAACTTAAAAAATAATGTTAATTATTGTATTTTCATTACAGTCCTGCAAGGTAATCCTAATCAAGGAGCATTTTAAAAGCCTGCAAAATAAGAAGTCTCCTTTCACAATGGTCTAACTCACTCACCTCAAGGTCCCATAGGATTGATTCAACTGGATAAGTTATGCTAGCACACATTCACAGTCTAGGCACTTCCTTCAGAAAAACATAAAAAATGTCATGTGGGTAGAGTCTGATCCCAGTGAAGACTTTGGGAGCCTTATTATACAATTCTTTGGGACTCAAATAATTGCTTGTCACTAAAAGTAAAGCAAAACATGTAATTTCATGGGTCTGCTTGACCAGAGGCATCTGACCAATTATCCATCTCTGAGGGTACCTATCCAGCACCTGAGAATGCCAGACACACAAATGATGACCTATTCATAATTTAGTATTGCTTAGAAAGGGTCAGGCTACTATGTTCAACTCTATAAAGCAGACACAAAGCAAAGATGAAGTGCTACTGAAAAGTAGCAAAGTGTCAAACAGGACTCTATCAGACAATTTGACAGGACAAAAATTATATTTACCCATTATTTCACCCATTACTCTCTACAGAAAATATGCTGTTTCCATCAAAATATTATGCTAAAATATCCAACATAAAATACTGCTATCGACAAAGCCATCAAATAAAGAAACACTGACCATAATTAAAAGCTATTTTTTCCATTTAGTCAGTGCGGACAACTAAATCTATTCTGGGGAAGGAAACTTTTTGCTTAGTAAAGTGAGAGATTATTGTTGATGCTAAGAAATCAAATGCACCCTGGAACAATTACAAACCTTACTCTGAATAGTCTTCTGCCTCAGAGAGTGAATCAAAAGATGGATTGCACAAACATCCATTCAGCAGAGCTCTTACCATCCTAAATAATCCAGGGAGAGACTAAGCCAGCTCCAGCTCTAATTAACACTCATTGCTGGTGACAGGAGAAAATTAACAAGATACATTTCCACTGCCACATGTTTATAAGCCACAGCCATTGAAAAGGACGCTTGGACAAACAAAATAGAGCTTATGAATTCTTTCAGATAGCAATTCAATAGGAAGCTTAAAAATATAGCTTATTATTATATTGTTTTCCTTGATTTAACCCGGGATCAAAATGCAGTAGTAAAAAGAAGCTGAAGCCCTGGAAGATATTTTATTATTCTATCTTTGCTATTTACATGAAGTTTGCATTACCAGACACCTGATACAAAAGGAGAGAACATGATAGGAAATGTTCACATGGAATGTACCACAAAGAGGATGTGGCTCCTCATCCCAATGGACTGGCAGCCCCTTGGACAGGACCATGAGCCTCCACACTGCAATGCATATTCATGGCCAGACTGCTGCTAAATCTCAGGCAGTTCAGGCACATTCTTATTTCCAGTTGTGTGTCTGTGGCCAAAATATGTGCAAGTGCACAGTCAAAATCAAAAAGCAGGACAGCTCCCTTACCCAGAGGCCTTCCCAGCTGAATTTATTACAGATGTCAGCCACTTTCTTGCATAGAATGTATAGAAGAAATACCTGAGATGTGTCTAAGGAGGATCTATTTTGCAGTTCTGGTTTACTTGGGAATTCAGTTTTATTCCAGTCTTTTCAGTAAGACAGGGCTTGTCATTGAAAACAAATATAAATGAGTCTTAAAAATATTCCAGAGAAAGAGGATCTACGAACTGTATTGGTGAATGTCACGACAAAACAAACTAGGAGCACTAAAAATACAATTTCTATTTAATGCAGTAAATGGGGTAAAATGTGTCCTGCTATAACTCTGTCAAAATGACAGTGGGTTTACTTTAATTAAAGGTCAGAGAATCATATATTCACTAAGGCTGCAAAAGACCTTTAAGATCTCTGAACCCAACCATTAAATCAGCTCTGCCAGGTCCACCACTAACCATGTCACCAAGCATCTCATCTCTGCACCTTTTGAAAACTTCCAGGGATTGTGATTCCACCATTTCCTTGGGCAGCCCATCCCAGTGCTTGAGCACCCTTTCAGTGAAGAAATTTTTCCTGATATCCAGTCCAAACCTTCATTGGCACATCCTTCCTCTTGCCCTATTGCTCACTAACCAAGGGAAGGCCGATCCTCCCTGACTACAGCCTCCTTTCAGGCACTTAGAGACAGTTTTGAGGTCCCCATCAGCCTCCTTTTCTCCAGTCTAAACAACCTCAGTTCCCTCAGCTTCTATTTCCTCAGATTTCAGGAGTCCTCAATCCCATGTACCTAGTATTGGTGAATGAAAACAGAGATTGTTGCAATCACTAATGTTTCAGATAAAAATTTAATTTGCACTTTCCTCTACACATTACAAGTGATTTAATGAGTTTTAGAATCATCTTTTCCTTAGCCAGAAGGGTCCACAATTTCCTATCTTATATTGTTGGCACTTAAAATTAATGGTTTTTATCTAAGACATACAGCAGTCATAATAAATGTTTAAGGTAACTATTTAAAGTTTGGCTGTATTAACATTACAATGTAAAGAATCCTAATTTTGCCTCAATAAATCAAAGATTAAACACACTCAGACATTTAATCTTGCTTGTCCTTAGAATAGTTACAGAATTTCACTTTAAATATGAGTAATATGTCTTCATTTCAAGAGCTTTGTTCATTTTTGTAGATTTAGTTTGAAAATAAAATGATTTCTAGCACTTACTGGAATGCTGCTAATGAAACTATTGAATTAATTTTTTTGTCTATATCTAAAAATCACTTGAACTCATTTGGAGGGGTTGGATTCTTAAATGAGAACCTGCCTCAATTTATTCTCCTTGCTATGGCACTCAGAACCATAAGACCCATCATGCACATTCCATTAAAACAATAAGGTTCAGAAAGTTACAATTTGTCAAAAAATTCTCAGTACTATCCCTTGAAATACAATGCATTTTATTGAAATATATTTTAAGACTGAACTTCACAATGAAATTTTATAATATTTCTATCCAATTCCTGCAAGAGTTTTTGGTTCAATGAGAATTAATTGTTTTGCTCACACTGATACCGTTTCCAAAAAAAACCCTCTAAACAGGATCACAATGATCTCTGCAGAGCCTTTAGAAGTGCTTCAAACCACAAGACTCCAGTGGATAACTTTGGGGGTGGTACAAAAGGGTTTGATTTGGGGGAATTGCAGGCAGAGACCCACACCAATTTGACCAAGAACAGTGTCCAGCACAGCACAGCCACGTCCTGGGATGTCACAGCCATGTCCTGGGATATCACAGCCACATCCTGGGATGTCACAGCCATGTCCTGAGATATCACATTTGTGTCCTGGGATATCACATCCGTGTCCTGGGATGTCACAGCCACGTCCTGGGACATCAAAGCCATGTCCTGAGATATCACAGCCAAGTCCTGGGATATCACAGCCACATGCTGGGATATCACAGCCACATCCTGGGATTTCACAGCCACGTCCTGGGATGTCACAGCCACATCCTGGGATATCACAGCCAAATCCTGGGATATCACAGCCACGCCCTGGGACATCAAAGCCACGCCCTGGGATATCACAGTCACGTCCTGGGACATCAAAGCCACGCCCTGGGATATCACAGCCACATCCTGGGATATCACAGCCACGTCCTGGGATATCACAGCCACGTCCTGGGATATCACAGCCACGTCCTGGGATATCACAGCCATTTCCTGAGATATCACAGCCATGTCCTGGGATATCACAGCCACATCCTGGGATATCACAGCCACATCCTGGGATATCACTGCATTTTCCCCCAACAGCCTTTACGTTTCATTTGCTGGCTGTGTGATGTGTGCTGTCCCCCTCCCTGCCCTAACAACCAGTGGGGCTCTGGCTCCTGCATCCTGGGCACTCTGGGGACAGATGGCTTCAGGGCAGCCAAGGGCTGTCTGGAACAGTGACCCAGACATCTTGGCACTATGCAAATATCACCAGCAGTCAGTCATTTTATTGCAAATAGTGGACAGCCCAGGGCCTGCTGAGCTCTCCATGGCAGTGGCTGCACTCCAGGAGCTCCCCTTGAGTAGGGACAACTGTCAAGGTTACCCCTCAAGGCTGAAAGCCACCTTGCCACAACAGATCCTCAG
>JACBWW010000236.1:33029-63407 GCA_020086605.1 Lanius collurio | reverse complement strand
TGGATGGATGGATGGATGGGGGATGGATGGATGGATGGATGGATGGATGGATGGATGGGTGGATGGATGGGTGGATGGATGGATGGATATGGGCACAAATTGTTCTGCTAATGTTAAAGTACCTGTGTTTGTTGCAGCACTTGCAGTCCAGTGATGCTGCTTTGTAGACAAGCAGGACAGAGAAAAGCCCCACAACCAGACCCTATCTTTTCATTTTATTTACCACTTAGGTCTAAATTCTGCCCTTCTATTTTTTCTTTTTGTGTTTGGAAGATACTGCCCTATGGTTATTAAAAGTTCCAACTTCAGGGCTTTTATCTGCATTGTTTTTGCAAATAACTTCTAGAACAGAGTGAAGCAGTCTTTATTTACTTGTTATGGTTTGGGGATAGCCAGGAATTTGCTGCCCTCTGAAATGCTGCTCTTCAACAGTAAAATGGGATTTAAATGCTCTTCAGAGCTAGAGAGGTTCCCTTTTCCAGATGCTGCAGTTTGCAATGTGATCCAGCTGTTGTGAGCAATGCCAGACTACAGGGTGTCAATACAGAATATTTTCTGTCAGAAACAGAACCATCTTGATGTAGAAAGCAAAACAAATTTGGAAAGCCAATATGATTCATATAACCTCATATGAATTTATTATGGAAAGCAGAAGTGACAACGAGTCATTCAGAGCATTTCTTTCCTTCTTTTTCTTCCCAGTTGAAGTGTACAAGGTTATTTACACATCTTTGAATTTCATAATAATCTATAGTTAGATGTTTCTGAATAGCAAATTTTCCTATCTGGCATAAAAGCAGAAGCTGAGGTTTAAGGTTTTGTTTGCTCAAAACAAAAGGTTTTGCCATGAAAAGGTTACATCTGCCTCTCCTCCTGCACCGCTTCTGATGGCAGAAATAATGGAGTTGCAGCTGATTTCACACTTTTGTGGCTGCTTAGAAACTTCCCAAAATGTTTTTCAGCTTTGCTCTTCCAGGCCAGCACCTTGGAGGACGCAGGTGCCAGAACCTCCAAGCAATCAAGCCTGACCTGAGGAGCTCCCTCGTTCACAGAAGGGTTTTGTGTCACTGCTCCACAAACTATTGCAGAGGGAACCTTCAATCCCCTCCTTCTCCTGAATCCCCTCTTTGAGTCTGTGCTCTATTGTTATCTTCTGTGTATTAGTTATTAATAAATTTTGATATAAATGCACAATAGATGTGTCTAGGTGAAATATAGAGAGATATTACTTAGGATTTTCTTTATTTGAGACTTGCCAGCTTGAAGGGCTTGTGTGGCAGGTCTGGGGGGACTGTGCTAACAGGGTGTCCAGAGATCTGCTGTAAATTCAGCCCCTGCCTCGTGGGTTATGGTTCCTTTGGCTAATTAGGTGGCAGAGCAGAAAATACTGCTTTTAGCCCTTTGGAGTGGAGAGCTGAGATTCGAAGCCAGGGCACCTCATTCCCACATTAACTACAAGTCAGGGTTTGGTTTTTTCCCCCCTCAGTGTAGTTCTCCTTTCACTCCACGAAAAGCAGAGCAGGAAGCTCATTCAGCAGGATCTGAGCCTCAGGTTTCCTCCTCTGTATTTTTAGGTAAATCTCTTCCTTAATTTCCTCGGGAAGTGGGAAGGGAGGAGTGAACACAGCCAAGCTGTGCAGAGTCCCTCTGCTCTCCCATTCCTTGGCAGAGGGGCTGATGAACAATCCCTGGAGCTGAGGCTGGAGTTTCAGAAAGCTCCCACCAAGAACCTGCTGCCAGCAAACCTGGGGGGCTGAGCTTTCCCAGGAGCAGCCCCCAGTGATAACCCAGGAGAGCCTGCTGGGTGCTCCCTGCATTGCACAGGGGAGGATGATGATGAATTCCTCCTGCAGGGAACACTGCCAGGGCAGGGGCTCCGTTTAGCCCATTTCAGTGTTTTGTGGCTGCTGCCACCCGGGGCTGTGCCCTCGGGGCTCTTTCCCTGGGGATGCCCTTCCAGCCTCTGTGCCAGAAGGGCTGCCCGAAGATGAGCTTTAGTTCCATGGATTTGCTCCTTGGAACAGCAATCCTGGCAGTCCTTTCCAGAGCCAGCATGGAGGGAAGCTGGCTGGGGTTCTGTGTCACAGCTTCGGGAAAGATGGCCCTGCAAAGGTGCTGAAGTCTGGGGGGTTCAGTGCCTTGCTTGGGCTTTAAATTACCCCACTGGGGGTAAAAAGGGTGAGGATTTTGGGGAGGGCTTGGACTTTGTGTTTGCAGCACTCCTGACTGTGGCCTGCAATAGAATTCCAGGGGCACAGATGGATGAGGAGCTTCAGGGACATCGCTGACCTGGACACAGTGGCTGCGTGGGGGACCCTTTGCTTTGTTCTTCTCTTGCTGCCCAAGACTGAAAGCAGAGGAGGGGACTGGACCAGAGCTGTCCCAGGCTGTGGTGTCAAGACCAGACAAATAAGGAGGGGAGGAGGCAGCTCTAATCTCCTGGCATTTTAAAAAATATTTTGTAATTTATTGGTATTTTAATATTTGATTTGCTAAAACTGGAATATCTGTTTTGATTGATGAAAGGATTGAAATTTCAAAAGGAGGTTACAGGAGAAGAGGCATCCCTTTGCCTCTTTCCAGGAGGAAAAGACCATCCTGGACTACAGAGGATCCTGATTCTGTACCCACTCTGTGCCTCATTAAAGGGTGCTGCTGTTTCCCAGCTCATAAAAGATGATCCAGCTTCCCTCAGGATTGCTTTAGCTCTTTTTTTTTGATTCCACAACCAATTCCTTGCTATTTCAAACCTTTCAACCCTTGCCACTTGTCCCTGCCATTCCCAGGAGCCATTCCCTGGGCACAGTCACTGGAGAGTCCGTGGTTTTCTGACTCCTCTCAGTTAAACCCACAAACTCTTCAAAGGTTTTGTTTTATGATGCACCTTTTAATAGCCTGAAATCAAGGCAGTGTCTGGTGCCACCTTGTGTCACACAGGAGCAGACCTGTGGGGCTGTCACCTCCTCTGGGCATTGGAATAAGGTGGGTTTAACTTCTGGCCTTTGTGGGGCAGCATCAGAATTAACAAGGTGGGATCCCCAGGGAGATTCAGAGGGGGAGACTTTTACCTGAAATGTGTTTTAAGAAGCTGAAATATTAATTAAATTATGAATTGGTGCAGTGATGCTTTGACTTTTCCTGGAATTGCCCAAGGCCAGGTTGGACAGGGCTGGGAGCAGCCTGGGCTGGTGGGAGGTGTCCCTGCATGGCAGGACAGGGAAGGAGATGAGCTTTAAGTCTTTTTCCAACCCAGGAAATTCTGTTATTCCATGAATTCCTTTATTACTGCTTGTTGCACTCAGTGAGAAGCTCAAAGGAAATTGCTCAGGTTGATGAAGAATTGTTATTTTTAGCAACGTGTGGGCTGTTTTTCCTCTCCTGGATGCTGACCATGATCCACTGTCAAAGGCAGAAAGCTGCTGGGAACATTTTTGTGGTTCAAAATTCAACAGCTGAGTAGTTTCATTATCAAGTCATAAGGGAATTAATCATAGCTCTGTTGCTAATTACTGATTTGCTTTATTTATGTATCAACCTGCCACCGTGCTTTGTACAAAAAAGGGAAGAATAAGAAAAGAAGCCAAAAAACAACAATTCCTTCAATCAGACCTCGTGTACCGAATTCTCCATTGTAATGAGCAGATGTATTTTCTCTACCTCCAAGTTCCTACCTTTATTTGTTGTTTTCCTTTTATGGATTCTCCCATTATTCATTCAAAATAGTGAATTAATTTAAAAATTAGCTCAAAAATTACCTGAAAAAAATTTTAAACTCACATTTTATGGGAAATTATTTCTTTTGTGGTGTATCTGGTGAAACATGGTGAAAGTTTAAATTTTCTGCATGAGTGAGGGTGCTGCAAAAATGGGCAGAATTTGTGCTGAGCATCACTAGATGTCACCCTCGACCTGAATTTAGTCTCACAGACTCACTTGCCTGAAGTTTTAAGTTTAAATTACCCATCTTCAGTTCTCATACAGCCCCCTTTTGTCCCCCCCTTGCATTAAATACATCTTCCAGTTCAGTGCAGCACAAGCTGTTGTGCATCAGTATTTTCCTTGCTTAAAACCAGAACCAAAATTAGGCCAAATGGACACAGCTGAAATTTGAATTTCTGTGCTAGATAAGCACTGGGGAAACAGAAAAAGCAAAACCCCCTGGACAGGGTTTCTTTCTAAGGTGTCTGGCTGGATTTGGTTCAGATCTGGTTGGGATCTCCATCGTGGGAAATGAAGAGGAATGCTGAGGTCAAAGCCCCGAGAAGTCACGAGGAGCTCTGACTTCTCTCTGTTTCAGCACCATTCCACAGGAAAAGAAAGAAAGAGCCCTTTTATAAAACAGGCTCAGGCAGTAATTTTCAGGTGAAGCGAGTTTTCAGGGAAAGGCTTTGTTTTCCAACTCTGAAATACTTTGTGAGAGCATTCCAGCCCTGCTGGAACATTCATGCTTGAATGAGAGGCAAAAATGTGCCTATGAAGTTCATGCTGTATTTATTTATTTAAAGAATATTTAATTCAGCTCCCATTTTTTTTAACCTGAAATAACTTATTTCATGACATCTATTGCTTAGGTATGAAAAGGTTTAGGAAAAATTCTTTAATGAAATGAAAAAGAGACTTCTGCCTATTAAACACATATTTAGGTTGATTGAAAATATAGTGGTCATAGCTTTGGGGTTTTCTTTTCTTTAACTTCCACAAAAAGCACAAAACAATGAGTTCACATGTGATTATCCACAATATGCTGTTGGAAAACCCTGTGGGGTTTAGAATTTCAGAAAGCAGGCAGAGAATTTGATTTCTGGCTGGTGAAGTCACGCCCAGGGCTGTGAGATATCAGAAACCAGGAGGCTGGAATGGAAGTTCCCACTCTGTGACTGGAAGGAAGTTTGGGGAAAGGTGTTCAGGATCCCTGTGAGTAAATCTGAGAGAATCAATTTGGTTTTTAGCCTAAAGGCTATAAAGTTTAAGGAGAGAATTGGGATTGTTCAGCCTGGAGAAGCTTTGGGGTGACCTCACTGTGGCCTTCCAGTGCCTGAAGGAGCTGCAGGAGAGATGGAGAGAGACCCTTTGTAAGGGATTGAGTGCCAGGACACAGGGAATGGCTTCAAACTGCCAGAGGGCAGGGTTAGACGGGATATTGGGCAGGAATTCCTCCCTGAGAGGGTGGGCAGGCCCTGGCACAGGGTGCCCAGAGCAGCTGTGGCTGCCCCTGCATCCCTGGCAGTGCCCAAGGCCAGGCTGGACAGCTTTGTTGAAGTTTTTCTGCTGCAAAACTTGCATTGCTGGTCCAAAACATTTACCTTGAGCCTTGTTCAGACAGTGCACAAAGAATTCCTGTTCTTCCATGTTGATTCCAAGCCCTTTCCCCCTCTTTTGTCATCCCCACTGGAGGGTGGGTGATTCCAGAGGGGAATTTTCCTGTGCATTTGCTGCAGCTCATGATTCTGGCAGACGTTGGAATCGATTGACTGAGAGCAAGAAAAAAAAGGAAATTACATCAGAGCCTTTATTAAAGAAAGTGTAATTAACAGCTTCAGATTGATGGGAAAGGTTTGCTCCAAGAGTAGCAACTGAGCTCTGTTCTGATGAACTGCTTTCCCCCAGACTCTGTAGCCTTGCAGGACGTGCTGCTCTCCCAGCAGTGGAGGGGGAAAAGATCATCTCATATCTCTGCTGAGCCTTTGTGAAAGGAAACCTGTCATTTTCCCATTCTGAAATGTTCTGGGCTGCTATAATCATGTTATAAAGAGAAGTTCCTTGGGATTCTTTATTTTCAAAAGAAAATCGTAGTTCCTCAAGGGCTGAGGATTCTTAGGGGGAAGAGGCCAGTACTAGAAATGAGTTTCTGAGTGAATTAGTTGCTATTTTATTTTAACTAAATGGCTTCAGATAGCTGTCAAAAAATACATTTCCCATTATTTCTTTTTCCAGTTTAGTGAAAAATTTCCATCTGTCACACTGGACATAGAGAGTCAGAACTGAGGGCATTGGAAGACAATCTTTGATTAAATATTTCTTTAGAAGACCTGGATTTAGTCAGGCCCCATTACATTATTGGCTGTGTTAAGCTAACACTCCTTCAAAGACTTTTAATCAGTTCAAATGATTAAACCCTGCTTATATTAACATATATTGACCTTCCACTCCGTTTCCAGTGCCTCGAGTGATCTGGGAGAGCTCATTCCTAATCCTTTCTCACTCCTCACCCCGGAGCTCTGGCACTGATTGGGGGGGATTTGTTCCCGTGGGTGTGGGGGCTGAGCCCACCCTGGGCTCTGAGTGGTCCAGTGGCACCTGCTCCCCGCTGGCCTCCTCCACTTCCTGTGCTGCTGCAATTAAAAAGCTGCTTTTAGAGCAGCAGAGGAAGGAGAGCTGTCATCAACCCCAAATGTTTTCAATTCCTGTTGCTTTTTAAGAGCTCTGCTTTGCAGGTGATGCTTCAGAGTTTTGATTTTCCCCTCTGCTTGGAGGAGAAGAAATGTCAGAATATGAAGAGTTCATCTCCCAGCTGGGTGTCCTCAGAACTTTCAGTCTCCAGGTTGATTTTGCTATGGGTTTGTGATGTTGCAGGAGTCCTAAAGGTGGGGAAGCCAAGGTGTGTTTTCCCCATAGCTGGTGAACAATTTTTGTCAGGGCTGGGGTTTGATTTCAGGAGTGCTTTGCTGGTAATTTCCTCCCCTAATCCCAATTTTCCTCCCTGTACAGACAGCAAAGAAAAAGTTTAAAATGCTGTTTAGAGTCTTGTGCATTAAGCTGTGAGTGCCTTGGTGCTCCCATCCAATGTGCAGGTATTTGTGCTGGGGTTTGGAGGTGTGTGAAAAGTTGCTGGTGTGCAGAAAAACACTGCTGGGAAAATTCAGCACTGTGTTTGTAGCTCCTCAGGCAAACTTCCTTTCATTTAGCATGGATTTCATTTGGGTAATTAACATATACTGGGTGTTCAGACAGATGCAATGTAATAAATCATAATAAATAGTAATAAATCATAATTTCAGCATTCAGGGCTTGGTGATTTCAGGAAGTCACTGGAACATGAATATCAGTTCAGGAAAAGCAAACAAACAACTTCTACATTTTTTTGGTCTTTTCACAGAGCTGCCATAAGGAAGCAAAGCATCATTATTGTTTCTTTCAGTTCTCAGCATAAAAGGAAGTAACTCTTAATAAAAGCCATTGGCTGCAAGATTTCATAAGAGGCAGAGAGAGAATGAGCAGCCTGCTGTGGAGAAGTAGATGTGGTTCATGAATGAACTGCACTTTGCAGCCCTGTAGGATACTGATGAAACAAATAGAATTTCCCCAGACATGGATAATACAAGAACACCAGACACTTTTTCACAGGTAAAGGCAGAAAGTGTTTTGGCTTGTGTGGAAGTGCTGCTTGTTGTGTGTAGCTGGAGATGGTTTATCAGAACCTGGGAATGACTTTGTGCTTTATTGGCAAGGAATTTGCAGTAAGTTGTTTGATGTAATGGACTATTAGGTGATATGAGCTCAGACTGGCCTCATATATCAGACAATGTTTGCAGAGGATGTGTAGGAGACAATATTTTTCCGAGCTTTATTCTTGAGAAAGTGGGAACGTGTGAAGTTTTCCTGATACAAGGAGAGAAAATCAGCCTTTCTCTTGCCATGCTAGAGAGGATTTATTAACACTGTGTATTATCTGTGCTAAAAATTTCCATAAGGTAATTGGAGGGGAGAAAAAGTGCTTTATATTATAGGCAAAAGCAGTCTTTTGATAATCCTGTGGGAATCTGAGGTAATTGATATGGCAGAACTGAATATACATCAGCCTGCAGCGCTGTGGATTTGCCTGCCACACTCAGGACTTGTAGCCTTCTGCTTGTTTCACTCTTTTCCCATTTGGAAATCTGTTACCTGGAGACTGGAGCAGTGGGAAGCTCCTCTCTGGCTGGGACAGCTGCTGGGGCTGGCAGAGGGACAGGAGCAGTCAGGGAAAAGAAGGATTGTGTGGTGTGCAGGGTGTGAGCTCTGCTGCTGGCAAAGGTGAGGGCTGGGGAGGATCCAGCCCTGTTTTCCTGGCTCCCCTTGGTCCTCAAATATGAGATTTGCTAGGCCAGACTCTGGAAAACCCTGGAGCAATTACACAGAAGAGGAGGAAAGTCAATTTATTGCCCTTTGGATTGTCACAGGGGCTGCCTCTGGTTACCTCCACACAGCACCAGCCCCCAGCAAGGGTTCAGGGCAGTGAGGGGTGACCCAAAGACTGAGTTCTTGAGCTTGACAATTAATAATTGCTTCACCTCAAGTAATAGCACCTGAAGTGTGATAATTGCAGCTCTTATTGCACTGCTCCTGGCTGGCAAAGTGGGAGGGCAGGGGAGGTCCAGCCCAGTTTTCATGGTTCCCCCTGTTCCTCAACCAGGAGAGATTTGCTGTGCCAGGCTCTGGTGGGGCTGAGGTCTCTTTGGAGAAGCTGTTGATGCCAGAGGGGTTGGAAAGGCACAAACCCAGCCCTGGAAGGGTTTTGCCTTCCCCTGCTGCCCGTGGCTCCTGTGTTTCTGGCTTGGCACAGGCACAAGTGGCTGCTTCTGGATCTCTCATCTCCCCTCTTGCACTGCTGGGCATGTCGGGGGCAGCACAGATGTGGAAACAACCAAATGTTTGCTACCAGAAAGGGCTGTACATGAATGAGAAGCAGCAAACAGGAAACCACGACCAGGTGGTGCCACTTTTCACTGACTTTCACTCCCCCAGACCTGCAGTGCAGCACATGCACAAAGCTCAGCTCGTACCAGCACCAAAATCCCCACACAGCAAAACTGTGCCTGAGAGAAAAGTGCTTTAAACTTCTTGTGAACTCCTTTTAGATGTTGGTTCTGTGCCTTTGTGGGGCTTTTCATCTGAGTCTTCTGAGAGCTGATAAGATCATGGTGCAAGGTGGAATGGCTGTCAGACCCTTTGCTTTTCCACACTGCTTTACTTTAATCAACTGCCTTAAAGTACTTTATCCCCAGGGATTTCCCCTACAATTTTCATTAGATTTTTCTTAAAGGCCACCTCTATCAGGTGATTGATCTTTTCCCCCCCTTTTTTTTTATTTTTTTTTTTTTTTTTATTTCACTGGTCTTTTCTGAGGTAGCTTAAAATGGATTTTCACTGCATACTTACCAAGGGATCAATTCCATTTAAATGAGGCCTAATGATTCCATATTTTCTGATATGTGTATTCATGAACGTGCCCCCAGCCTTGGCAGCAGCTCTGGTAGCCTGAGGGACAGGGATGAAGCACATCCTGAGGTCTCTTCCTCCTCACCCAGACAAAGGTGAAGCCCCTCCATTAATTTTCTTGCCCCTGAGGCATTTGGAGCTCCATGTGTCTTGTTTAATTCTCAATATTGCCCACATTCCTGAAACTGGGAGCACAGTGAACATTCTCAAGCCTTTTTTTGAACAGAAATTATTTTCTGACTTTAGGGCCCAGTTTAAATTGATGTCCAGGCAGGTGATCCTGAGGAATCTGCCCCTGTTTGGGAAATGTGGTGCATTTTTATAGGCAAGCACTCAGAACAAAACCATTATGCAGACAAGGACCATGTCCTGCTAAATCTGCTGGAGTTTAGGAGATGGGTAAGGAGAAATTTGCCTCAATATTTTGCTAGGATGATTTATTAGCAAACCAGAATCCTGGGGAAAGGAAAAGTCAGGTCAGAAATGTTACACCAGCAGATGGATGCTCGTTGGGTTTTCCTTTTTTTTGTAAGCTCTTAGTCTGTATTTTGATTAGAATGAAATTTAAGGGTTTGTCCATTAAATGTTCCAGCTAATTAATGTGAAACTCATGGGGACCCTGGATCCTCAGCTAAATGTGCCTGAAATCAGTGCTGCTTTCTCTGTTGCACTTCCTACCTTTTGCTGAGCAGGTGTTAAAGCAAAGAGTTGTAAAGTCAGAAAATGTGATCTAATAAACCTGCAGCATAATGAAATCTCTTGTTCAGCATTTAATAACTTTAGCAGCCCAGTTCTTGCTTGATATGAATCTTACAAGACATGGGGCACAAGATGAGATTGTGAGCAGAAGGATGCATGTTTTTCTCCAAAATAATTAGATGTCACTGTTAAGTAGCCCAGCAACCTTTGTTTCTTCACAAGATTAATTTGACTATCATGTTAATAAGCAAAAATGATAATCTTTGATACTTCTTATCACTGTGGATTATTTTAATTACCATAGCTAAAGGCACAGAATGTTAATATTTTAGTAGCAAACTGAAATGCTCCTGTATGAGCCACCTTCTTTATTCTATTTCAGTCCATTTTGTTGCAGAGCATTTAAATTATACCTCAGTACACCAAGAAATTGCTGGGTAAGTTCACACTTAAATATTGTTTTGAAATCAAGTCTAATTTAAAATATTCAGGCCACAGACTGTGGTGATGCTGAGGCTGGTTCTGATAAAGCAGCACATGGGCCCTGAAGGAGAGATTTCCAGGGGGCATCTCTGCCTTGGAAATAAAAGCTCATAGGCTGGATGGAGTTTACCAAAATTTTTAAACCTGACTGCCTCTTTGCCCTGGAAAAGCAGTGAAACCTTCTCTTCTTTGCAGGCTTGGACTGAATTAAAGTGCAAAACAAGTGTGCAAAGTGTGGGTCCAACCAGGAGCAGGTTAGGTAGGGCACAAGCACTTGTTAAATTCTTCTGAAGCAGGTTTAGTGGGGGGAGACCCCATAATTTTCCCTGGATGGCTCAGAGTTATCCTTACATTTTCCACACACCTCAGCAGAACCTCTTTTGCTGTGATTTATTCTGTGTTTCTCCTTCCCCACCCCACAGGGAGCCCCTGCTCCTTCCCTTTTGGCAGAGCTGGTTATGACCCCACAGCCTGTGCCTGCCCCAGCCCTCTCCAGGCTCTGAAATCCCAGCCCTGCCCTGGTCAATCCCTTTTCCCCAAAGCTCTGCTTGCTCTCCTTGTCCTGAGCTGGACTCCCCCAAGCCTTTTCTGGAGGCATGGAACACTTCCCACCCTGTTCCAGCAGGATCCTTTGTCAGTGTGAGCACTCTGGGGTTTTTTTTTGCTGCTGTCTGGGATCTCCCCGAGAGAAATTCCCTTTTATTGCAGCAGCACCACGTTGGGAACTGCTGTCATTGTGCAAGCTGCTCAAACTTCTGGGCTTTTTCTGCAAAAAAATATGTTCTTCAGCCAGTGCTTGTGAAGCTGGCAGTTCCTGCTGAACATCCTGATTATTTTTTTCCCCCTGCTTGCTGAATTATAGATTATTGCTGCTCTCATTTGTCAAGGTTGTTTGGAATTTGAAGCCCCCTCGCTGTTCTTTCCACCTGCCCATCAAAATCTGCAAATTTAATGAATAAAATCTCCAGTCCTTGAGCAGATCAGTGAGGAAACAGTGAACAGCACAGAACAAAGTCAGTCTCCTGGGCAAGCAGCACCACTCAAGTTATCCTGAGTTTCCACAGTGAAATTTCTGTCCCAGTGCCATTTCCTGATGAGTTCTCAGAGCTGCTGGAGCAGGAGGGTCCGTGCTGGTAACTGAGGGAAAATCTGAAGTGTTTGCCTCATGTGAGACCTAGAAAGTGTCAGTTTTTCAGAGGGAATTTTAGGAAATGTCAAGGCTTTGAGGTTGCTCAATACAGTGATGTTTTCTGTGCTGAAAATAGTTAAAATTGTTGGTATTGTAGCTGTGCTCTGGACATGTCACTGGGCACCAGATAATATCTTCATATTTTTCAGAGTAGTTCTTTGAGATTTATTATGTTATAATTAATCACTCCATGCCTTTATACCAATAAGAAATAAATTACAATAAAATATCTTTGGGCTCTTCCAGCTCCTTCTGGAAGTGGCAGAATTTGCAGTGTTTTCAAGGAAATCAAGCTCCTGTTTGATGAATACTTTCTTCTTTGAAGAAATGTTGACAGATACTATTCAGCCAGATATGGATCTGAAGAAATAATGCAAAACATTATTACAGATGGATAATTTCTTTGATGAATAGTAGCTCTGTTTGACAAATAATATTGGCCTGTCTCTAGGACTGGCTACAAAAGATGGTGTTGCCACACAAAAACACCACATCAGTCACCTGGATTGATATTTCATGTAAATTAAAAGTGAAGGCCTTTCAGATACCCCAGTCCTAGGAGACAACCACTCCCTTGGGAATGTTTGGGAGCACTCAGCATGTGTTGGGCCAAGTTCAAACCTGGTGGAAGTGAATAAATCAGGAGATGGAAGTTGATAACACCAAGCTGGAGCTTTAGGGCAGTCCAGATTCTATTTCTAAAATCACTTAAATGACACACTCAGCATGCAGGCAGAGTGAAGTTCAGTCAGATTTATGCTCCCAAATTAATGAGAGCTCTGTAAAGCCACAATTAACCCTTACCTGATCCTTTCCTCTTGGGCTGAGCTCCTCATCCTCGGAGCAGGGAAGTGCCAGGAGGGAGATGCTGCTGTGGAGGGCAGAGGATTTGGGACAAGCCCTCCCAGTCCCCCCTGCCCTCTGCATCCTGCACACCCAGGAGCTGCTGTCCCTTGCAGGGAGCAGGTGAGGATGATTAATCTTTAATCAAAACAAGTGTAAGGAATGCTTAACAAGGAAAAGCTTGGCTAGAGCTGCATCAAAACTGCCCCTCTTTGGTGCAGGGAGCAGGATTTCTGTCTGACTGGGCTTTGTTGTCTCAGGCAGTGGTAGAACTGGGGGCAGATGAGCTGTGATCTCCTCCTGGGTGACCCTGAAATGATGTGTCACCCATCATGGCACACTTTGTGACACGTGTGGCCGTGTGTGGGGCTGTGGAGCCACATGTCCTGCTCTGTGTCCCCATGGAGGTGCATGCACAGAGCCCAGGAGCTTTTTTCCATTGGATTGCTGTCACATTGTTAGGATTCAGGTAGGATGGTCCAAGGAATAAGAAGAAGCTGAGCAAAAGCTCCAATTTCCCTGCAGGCAGTGCAGGGAAAGGGTTCTCAGGTGACAAGATAGGTCTGGATTGTCCCCTGGAGAAGCTCAGGTGGCTGCACAGGAGTCAGAGCCATCCCGTGCCCCTCTGGGGGACTGAACCAGTGTTAACTGCAGGGTGAGAGTCAGAGTCAGAGGCAGACATTTGGGGTTTTGTCCTTGAGCAGTGCCCCACGTCCTGTGTGCATCCCTCTGCCCTGCTCAGGGATGGCTCAGGTGATGTGGATTTAACCCATTTTTCTTCACTGGCTCTTGGAAGATCTGGGATCATCCCAGCAGTATTTCCACAGTGTGGAGACTCCATGCAAAACCCTCTGGAGGGTCCTTTCAGGGCCTCCTGGGGAGATGGGGAGAGGCAGGAAGGCCTGGGAGGGGTTGTGTGCAGGGCAGCATTGGCAGCTGCCCCAGAATGAGCCAGAAATCTCCTCTCTCCCCACTAAACACATTTTGTACCAGGCCAAAAGTGTAAAAACCTCTCCTTCCAGAGAATGTCTGGGGCCCCACGTTCTTCCTTCAATTGTGAATTCTCTCAAATCACTTGTGTGGCTCTACTGACTTTGGGGTGGGTGATGAAAATTTAATCTGTTTTAAACAAGCTGCTTTAACCTGGCAGGTGAGTGAGTGCATTATTAACATAATCTCATGTATTTCCTTAATGTGCCTGCTTTATAATAGAAGAATTCAATTTTTTTCTAAGTTTTGTTATTCAGTCTTGTATAAAACATTCAGTTTGATTGCTCCAGTCATATTTTTTTTAGGCAGTGTAACACAGACTGGCTTTGTGGCATTTTGGTGGATAATATGACAAATTTTGCTTCTTTTTTAAGAAACATATAACCAAAACAAATACATTACAAAAGTTGTGTCATGCTGAGAGAAAAGCCCCAGAGGTACAAAGTGATAAAGGTCAGGATCTGATACTGGAGTCTTGTTTGCAAGTAAAAATACCATGAAACATGTGACTGTCAACAACCTAAGTGAGCCAGACAGATTTCTGACAAATAATTCTGACAGTTCTCATGAGCTGAAAAATGCCTTTTTTTGCCTCTCTTGGCTTTGGAAATGTTCTCCTCCTGCTTACAGATGCACAGAGAGTTAAGGGAGGTGTAAAACAACAAGGTGTTGTTAAAAACCTGCCCCAAGCAGTGCCTTTTGTGTGCTCCTTGGGAATGGATTCTCTGTCGGGGTCTGACTTCCTAACAGACCTTCCTGAATTTAAATACACAGAATGATTTGTTTCTCTTTTGTAAACATTTTTTTCCTTATCCATTATTAAGCAAATCAAGACATTTTCCCTGTTGCTTTCATGTCTTGGGCAGAAATTCATTTGAGTGTAAAAGAGACTTTGGTGAAGGAGGAAGAGTTGAATATTAAGTTGAATGTCTCCCTTTCTGCAATTTTTTTTTTAAGGAAAAAATCTTAAAAAATTAAATTTGAAAAAAATGAAATGAAAATTGTCATCGTACTGCAAAAAATCTTTGAACCTTTCTCCATACAAAAAGGCCTATTAGGCAAAAATACTTTCCAACTTCATCTCAGGAGCTGCTCTCCTGAATAAATAGGATCTTGCAGTTTGGAGCTGGCAGAGCTTAGCCTTAGGGTAACTGTATTTTTCAATTCAGATATATCCATATCCTTGTTTACTCACACAGAGCCTGTTCGGTGGGGAATTGTCTTGTTAAGATCTAATCCTGCTCAGTGCATGTGAGGTGTGAATATGTGGCCATTTAAAATTCCAGCAGCGAGTGGGGAGGTCATTGTAGGAACCTTCTGTGAATGAATTATCAGGCTGCTTTCCCCCATTCCTCACTGTTCCCATTGCTGCTTGCAGCTGGGAGCTGTGCCATAAGTTACCTTTATATTAGCATTGAAAATTCCAGGGCTTTAAAAACAAAATATTTCTTTTGCTGCCAGTTTTATTTGGAGGCTGTAAAAACGTGCAGAGCGTGTGTCCCCCAGAAACTGGCTGAGATGGCAGAAATTTGGTAAAATAATGTGTGTTGGGGGTAGTGTGGCTTGGGAAAAGGGAAATCTGGGTTTGCTGGGCCCCTGTGATGGGACTGGTTGTTTTTATGGGGCACATCAGCTGTGCCAGGGGTCTGGGGGTGGCAGTGTCCAAGGAAGGACTGGGCTTGGTGGGCACCAACCACAGGCTGGACACAAGGGGCTGGAAGGTGTTTTCCAACCTCAGTGGTCCTGTGTGACTCTGAGAGGACCTTGCATTGCTGGGGTGTTCAGCAGAGGAGCTGCCCTGTCTGTGGAGGGTGTAGGAAAAGCTGGGCAGCTCCTCAGCATCTCCAGCTGCAGGGGAGGCCCCTTCCCAAGGCTCCTGCACAGCCTGGGCTGGGCTCTGCACCTGCATTCCCACCTGGAGAGCTTGAAAAGAGCCCTTGCAGAGCAGGATTTTCCTGTGACAGATCTCTGCTGGTGGTGGAGCCGTTTTTAGGGCACAGGGAATGCTGGGGCTCAGAGCTAACAGAGTCTGGATAAAACAATCCCAAATTCCTGAGCTCTGCCTGTAACACCTCCCTGCTCCTCCTGGGCTCCCAGCTCTGCTGCTGTTGGGGGATGGATGTCACACACGGGCACTCAGGTCTGCCTCAAAAGGAGTTTTTTATTCCCCTGCAAAGCCCGTGGCTGTGCCGTGCCAGGGCTGTGCCAGCTCCCCATCCCCAGAGCCTCCCCTCGCCTTTTTGCTTTGCTTGACTCCTGTTTGCCACTCAGCCACACCTGCTGCACTCGGGGGTGACAGAAATGTCTGAGTTTATTGCCAGTTCAACCTCCTGTTTTGGGGAGAGAAAGGGGAAGTGCAAGGCTGGCTTTAACGTGCTCCACTGAGTCCCCGTGGCAGCTGCACCCCCTCCTACCAACAGCAGTTTGCCTCCTCTTCATCCTGAAAATGTCGAATGCTCCTGATTTTTCTTTCATGTTGTCTTGTATGCAGGACTTTACACTCAGGATTAGACAAGCTCCCATGCAAAATTGATGTTTTCACTTCTTGCCAGTGTTTCTAACTCAGAAAGGTTTCCCCCTGGCAGTTCCATCTCCAGCTATTACCACCACATCTTCTAAAGTTGTAAAAGCCCCTGTATATTTGATATCTTGTGAACTTTCACCATATTTCAAAGGGAGATTATATTTGCAGGGCAGGTTGTCAGTAGGACATAAAATATGAATGAAATTGTAATTTTATGGCAGCTGCCTTGGCTGTGTCACGAGCACTCTGTATCCTCCACAGCCAGATGAAAAACCAGTCTCTAAAAACATTTGATTGACCTTTTTTTTTTTTTAACCCCAGTTAAGCCAGGAAAAAATCCTCAAAATTATGAATATGGTGAAAAATAAAGAAGTGAGCATTGAAGGAGCTCTGCATTTGGCACAGAAGGAGGTGTATGCTGAAAAGGTAAGGCCACTCTTTGATCCATTTTGTGATATAGTCAGAGGTTCTGGAGAGCCCTGCTGAGATGAGGAGCAGGTCTGGATTGCTGTCAGGGATACAACCCCAGCTTGGGAATCACAAAGAGCCCCGTTCCTCACCAGACAGGATGGGTACCACTGCCTGGTGCTGCCTGGGTCCTGTGTCATGGATTTTCCATGGAAATGCTGCAGCTGCACTGGTGGCTTTACCTGGATGAAGGAATTCAAATCCATACAAGGGTTGTTGTTCTGAGTGCTGCATCAAGTACTGGATTGCCAAATGTGGGGCAGAATTGCAGAATCACGGGATGGTTTGGGTTGGAAGGGACCTAAAAGCTCATCTTGTTCCACCTCCCTGCACCTCCCATTCTCCCAGGCTGCTCCAGTGTTCCCATCCAGCCTGGCTGGGAACATTTCCAGGGATGGGGAATCTACAGCTTCTCTTTTCCAGGGCCTCAGCACCTTCAGAGTAAAGAATTTCTTCCTCCTGTTTAATCCAAACCTGCTCTGTGTCAGTGGGAAGCCATTCCTCCTTGTCCTGTAAATCCATGTCCTTGTGAAGAATCTCTGTCCCTGCCTTCATTAATGTGATTAACAAAGGTGAGGAGGATGCCTCCATCTCCGTGTGGGATTCTCCTGCAAAACCCCCGGGGCTGTTTCTGTTCACAGAGAGAGATTTCACCTGAGAGCAGCTGGATTTGGGTGGCCAAACCTTATCCCAGCATGGGATGTGTGGCTGATTCCTGTTCTGTTTTCCAGGATCCACAGGATTTGCTAACTGGGTCACAATTTAACTTCATTATCTACAAATACAAACACTACCGCTGGCAGAAACGAATTTTGCAGGTAACTTTAAAAATCCTCACTTTTGGTGCAGTGTATAAAAATACATTAAAGCAAACTTGTGTGGACACCACCTGATGGTGATTTCCTGCTTCCATGAAGTCAGGGACAAAGATTTCATGCTTTTTTTTATCCTGGATTTCACTGAAACTTCTTGTAGTTTGGACAAAATTTGATAATGAGCAAGTCCAAATCATGCATGCTACAGGGTGGTTTTTATTTACTGTGTCTTAACTGTACAAAACATAATCTCCTTAATTCCATCAATATTCACCATTTTTTGGAATGAAAAGATCATTTGTTTAAACATAAAGTGAGAAAATGGAGAGAGGGGTAGTAGATATGGAAGTTATCAGTCTGGGAATCTGGATTAGTTTAATTTCAGTTCTCCAATTTCCAGCAGCCTTCAAAAGTCAGATATAATCATGAAAAAAGTTCTGCTTTGGAGGTTTCCTGCCATAAACAGGACAGAGGGAAAGGCCACAGTGTGGGCATTTGGTTGTGGGGTCTGCACGTACCAGTTTTTAACTTAGAACTGTTCTGAACACCTTTACTGCATTTCAGTGCTGGGGCAGAGATTGAAGGAGTGAGGAATTCAAACTCTGCCATTATTCTCTGCTGAAGGGGAAGCTTCTGTGCTGGCTTTTGTGAGACAAGGAGAATTTCAAAAGAAGTAATATTTCAGAGTGATAAATTGATGCATATTCATCAAAAGAGAAGTGGAAACACAGCTTCCAAGGAATGTCTGTTTGCTTTGTGACTAAAACAAACATGGGGCAGTATCTTGATGGTGGAATGTAATTTTTTATTTCTATTTATTCTTGTCTTTGATCTAAATGCCTTCACGTGGTAATACTGGGATGCTGCCTTTGCCTTTCAACAAAGATGGCTTCAAGTGATGAAGAATTTTCTGTTGCAGCTCGATTTCAACAGCAGGACCATTTTTAACATTGAGAAGGGAATTATCAAGAAGCAGTTCCCTTTCTCACAAGTCAAAGGCTGCGAGGACACGGAGAGGAGGCGCTTCAGCATCGCCTTCCACGGGAGGCAGGACTATGAGCTGGAGGCTGTGTCCCTCGATGAGAAAAGGAAGGTGAGCTGGTGAAAGACCCCAGACATGGCCCTAAATCCCAGCTGGTGGGGTGGTGGCACCCAGCAGGTCCCAGGCATTGCTGGGCACTGTGCAGGCAGGCAGGGAGGGATGTCTGTGTTCTGTGGTGTTCGGACACTGAACAAAGGGAGTGTGAGCTCAGGAAGAGGTTTGGCCTCAGGGTTTTGGCCCAGTTCAGAGGACTAGGGGTGTAAAAGCAGCTCGAGATGAGGTAGGAGGGTGGGGGCAGTTCTGCAGCCACTCCTGGGATGGAACTGCTCTGGGAGAGTTAAAACAAGCAAACAAAACTGCTGCTGTGCACAGCTCGATCCTAATTGGAACTTCCTAAGCACTTTTTTGTTCTCTGTATGAGATATTTCTTAAAATGCTCAATTTTAAGGATGAATGAGGATCGTCCTCATGCTGAGAAAAAACCCAGTGGTTTATCTTTGACCATTGTCAGAGACTTTCAGGTGAATCAATCAAGTGCTGCTTGAGCTTGAACTGAGCTGAACAGAAACTGTGTCCTAGGCTGCTTTCTATACGAGTGAAAAAAGTTGTGTTTTACAGAAACCCCTCCAGAATAAAATGATATTTTCCTTCCACTGACAGGTTTAGAACTGTGGGCATAAAACCAAGTTGCAGTTAAGTGGTTTAACATCGTAGAAAGACCGCAGTTATTTTATGTTGGTTTATTTTACCTATTTGACTGTGGCTTTGTAAAATCCAACTATTGATGTGTTACTGAAGGGAATGAACATGGAAAGTATTTTTTCTCTGCTGCCTCTTATTATCCAGATAATCTACCTGCTGAGCAGAGTCATCCAGAGCAATTCTTACAAGGGAGCAGCAGAATGTGACGTGATCCACGAAGGGCTGCTGGATCTGCAGCAGAACACTTCAACCTCCACTAAATGGGTGAAGTAGGAACTCTGGATTTTGTTAAAATTTCTGATGGATGCATTTAGATTTGAAAGTGCTGATAGTAAGATAATTCTTCAGTTTCTTTTTAAAGTGTAAAGGCAGATGCATTGCAGGGAGCTGTCAGTGCAGTAGTGGCACCCAAAACCCCAAAGTTGTGGTGTGGTCTGGAGCATTGGAACACAAATCTCCAATGGTGCTCAGGAAAAATTTGCTGCTGGGAATTTGTTTCTCTTGACTTTTCCCTCCATTCTCAGTCATGCAGTGGTTTTCCATGTTTGCTCCCTCTTCTGCAAACAAACCTTTTCCTGAGACAGCTCCTAAAACACCTGGAAATTTCTTACACAGTCAAAGGAGAGAAAGAGGGAGGAAAAAAAATTCTGTCCAACAAAACCTAATGAAAAAAAAATCACATTGTAATTATCTGCACAGGGCAATTATCTCAAAGGACTTCACAGTTCACAGAAAATGATTTTAATTGCTTTTAAAAGGCTACCACTGTATGTCTTGTGAACACTGTCCTCGAGTGTCTCCAGGATTTGTTACCTTGCAAGACTGAACAGGTTTGTTAACAAACAAAAATTGATTTTTATTTATCTTGTGAAGCAAAGCCCTTGTTGTTTTCTTCTTAACATTAATACTCTCTCTTTCTCCTTTTTTTTTTGGCAAAGTAAGTGATGGTGGGAGCATCTGGAGATCCGATAAAACCATAAGTCCCTGCCTTGAAGAGAGGAGAGATCAATATAACTGCCAGCTCCATTAAGCAATTCTTATCACCTTGACTGTTTGTGTGGGAATAGATGCAATTTATATTTTATGTTTAATTTGTTCTGGAGCAGCTAAACTTATTTAAATTCCTCATAGAATGCCTTAATCAACCAGCCACACCTTGAAGAGAGGTTTGATAGAACTGCCAGAATGATAAAGAAAGGCAGAAACCTCCAGAAAAAAGAGAAGACAAATGCTGAAATAAGAATAAAACTCACATACAGTAAAGCCCAGCTTGTTGTTGGGACCTTTGTTATAAAGAGCAGGGCAGAACTTCAGAGGAGAGGCTGAAGCAGAGGATTCTGCTGGAATGGAAGCTCTGTATCCTCAGGCAATTTCTTCCAGGGTTAATTACAATTTAAAGAGCTTTTCCTCAATTTTTTTCCACAGTCTCTTCTACTGGAAACCCTAAAGAGTAGAGTGCTTTGACCCTTTCCTGCCATTCCTGGGAATGAGGGAGCCCAGGATGAGTTCCCATGGAGTAACAGGATTTCCAAAAGAGGGATATTGGACTGTAAGATTGGGAACTAAATTTGATGATTTGTTTTTGTCTTGGTGGAGTGAAACGTGGAAGGCACAGAAACTCTGAAGCCTTGCCATCCATGCACTGCTCAGTCACACAGTGGATTCCTTCAGAAGCTCACAGTGCCAAAGATCCACTGTCCCAAATAAACAAGAGGAGTAAATGGACCAGGAGGGGCAGAGCATGGCTAAAAAATTAACAGGACTTGGATGATTTTTAAGGGATGGTCAGATTTTAGTTGTAGCTCTCACTGGGCAAGGCAGGCTGTTCAGATTTTATGTCACACTTCTTTTTAGGTGTCAGATGAGAACAAGAAACTCTCTAACAAGAACATCACAAAGATTTTATGCTTTACTATTGATATTTTTGACTGTTCCATGGAGGATGCTGTAAAAATGTGGAGATTTATTGACACTGGAAAGTGCTTTAACAAGGGCCAGGCTGTGTAAATAAGAAGTCAATGAAGAATGAGCTGTGTCTCCTTCCCTTGTCCTCCAGGTGCTGGGCACAGCTGCGGGAAGGAGAACTGGCTTTGTCCTGCCTGGGGCTGGGGCACAGGGGCCAGGCTGCAGCCACAGTTCCTCTGCTGGCTGGGAGCGTGGGTGTCAGCGGGGACAGGGGCTGCAGCACCTTCTCACTGCACTCCAGAGACCACCATTACCTGTGAGTACAGCTGCTAATTAATAATCTGTAAAGCAGAATTGCTGCAAACGAGGTCAGGCAGCAGAGGGTCTCAGTGCCCTGGGATGAAACAACAACCCTGGAGAAATGAGGCCACCGGAATTGTTTAGATTCCCCCTCCCATTGCTCTGCAGAGGTTTGATGAGGATCTCCTGGAGGAATCCAAAGTGGACCTGAGCTGATCCACTGAAATCCTGCCCACAGCAGCTTGTGCAGTGGTCCTGTCAGGAACCAGGGAGCCTCGTTCAGCTGCTGGCACAGATGTGAGCAGGTTCTGAGTGCCTCCTACACCCCAGCCAGGGGTAGCACTCAGGAGAGGGACCCTGAGGTCCCTGCAGAGCCAGCCCGAGCTCTCCAACCCCGATGAGGTCCCTGCAGAGCCAGCCCGAGCTCTCCAACCCCGATGAGGTCCCTGCAGAGCCAGCCCGAGCTCTCCAACCCCGATGAGGTCCCTGCAGAGCCAGCCCGAGCTCTCCAACCCCAAACGTGTGAGCAGTTCCCTCTGAGAAGGCAGAGCCGGCAGCCCCGGGCTCCTCCGACCGGTGCCACTGCCGGACATCACCGCGCTCACACCGGGAGTCCCGGGGGAGGCAGGGCGTTGGTTGCTCTCCCTGGCGCTCACAGAGGACGTTCTTCCCTTGCAGGTTCCGGATCCCCCAGACTGTGCAGAATGCCCGGCCCGAGGCTGCCGGCAGGCTGCAGAGCGAGTGGCTGTCCCTCCTGCAGCGGCAGTGCCAGCCGGGCAGCGCTGCCCCCCTGCCTCCGGAGCGCTCCCAAGGATGCGGCTCCCCCGAAGCTGATTATGAGGAATTTATTGTGCCTCTGGAGGAGCAGAAAGAGGATACCCCTCCCCTGGGTGGGAGCTGTGCAAGCAGCAGCCTGAGCAAGCCTGCAGTGCCCCTGGCCAAGCCTGCAGAGGGGGAGGCAGCCCCAGCCCCAGCTCTGCCTCCTCCCACGGGCAGGGCAGAGGTTCCACCAGCCCCACCTGCCCTCCCACAGCCCTGCAGCCTCTCTCCAGCAGCAAAGAGAACCAAAGCCTTTCACTGGGATGTTGTTCCTTGTGACAAGGTGAGGATGAAACCGATGGTAGCTGTTAAAGGAAAGAAATCTCAATATTGTAGCCTGTATGACATGGATGGGTACAAAAATCCAGCTGTGCCACAAGACGACCTGGATGCCCTTCTCCGAGTTTGCACGGAACAAAGGGCCTCTGTTCTTCTGGCTTTTTGTTTACCCAGTGTCCTTCCTGTATTTTTAGATTCAAAAATCTGTCTGGGCATCGTGTGACCCATGCAGGAGAAAAATAGATGTATGCAGGCTCTGTGAGCAGTTCCAGATCCAGGACACAGCAGTGCTTTTGGGCAGTGAGCCCCCAGTGAATCAGCACATCCTGCTGGATCAGAAAGTTGCACATAACTTCAGTAAGTGGATAAAAAGGGCTGTGTGCTCCTCTCTGCAAACCTGGGCTGAGCTCTGCCTGCATTTGCTGTTTGTGCTCTCTGCCATTCCATAGGCAGCAATCATTGTGTGTAAATCATCTTTTAATTCAGTGCTTCTCTCTTTGTAAAAAATAACCCCTTGGCTCAGGTGCTTTCAGTGAGGTCCTTGATGCTGCAGAGATGAACCCCCAGGCTGCTTCCCCTCCACAAAACCTGCAAGTGCCACTGAGCTGTGACACTGCTGCTGTCTTGGGGCAGAAGTGTAAAATCACCCATGACATGTGCAAAATCTGTTTCAGCCTCTGACTTCAAACACTTTTCAAACGTTGTGGGCTGCAAAGTGAGCAGGGGCAGGTTGGGAGGCAGAGCTGTGGCTGCTGTGCTGCACTGGGGTCAGGAAATCCCTCCAGGGGGAGGGGGTTGGTGTGAGGAGCCTTTGGGGCTCGTTAAATCCCAATTTAATATTTCCTGCTCCAGGGCAGGCCACAGGAATTCTTGGCTTTTCCCTGGCCACGGGCTCAGGCTGTGAACAGGATCCTGCTCTGATGTCTCAGGTGGGATTCTGCCAAAAGCCTGACCCAGAACAGCCTTTCAGAGCTAAGGAAGCAGCTCAACACCCAGTCCTGGTCTTCTTATAAAATATTGTAAAAGTCTTTCAACTCCTCTGATGAGAGGAGCAGGAGTAGCTGTTCTTCCCAGAGCAGTCTGATTTCTGTTATGAAAACAGATTTCCACAAAGTTTCTATAACTTAGAGACACTTTAAGAAGTGTTCCATGTGTAAGGAATTTGGAGCAGTCAATTCTGAAGTTTTAATGATTTCATCTTGATGAATGCTAATAAGAAAAAATGTATTTTGGAGAGCGTGTAAAGTTTTAATTGGGAAATGTAAATGGAGATAATTTGGAATTATTGCATCCCTTGACTAACAATTTGAAGGGTTAAAAGGGAAAGTGCTGTTGCAGATAAAAGAATCTTGTAATAGCACTTTTATCTGCTAAATTATTGCAGTTTCTTTGAGGAGATGTCTTTTGCTTTGCAAATTGCACCATTCCTCCTTTTGATCCTGTTCCTCTTACAGCATTTTTCACTGGGACATTCTACATCCATTTCTTAATCTTATCCTCGTCAGTGAGAGTTTTGGCAGGTCCTTATTATAATGGACATGGCTTAGATCAAAAGTTAATTTGATCCTGAGAATTCTGATTAATCTTCCTGCAAGTGCTGCAAACCACAGCCCTTAAATTAAGGANCTGCCTGGTGCAGTTACCCCTTTGCTGTCCTCCACTTGAGCCAAATATTGAATATTTAGAAGCTATTTTATGCACTGTTTGCTTTGATGGATATTTAATGTTCACTGAAGAGCTAATTAGTGTCTAAGTATGTTCTTAGGCACACTAATGCCTATTTTTAAACCACAGAATATACACCTAAAATCCTATGGGACAATGTGAATATTGGCTTTCAGCACCCTCTGGCCTGAGCTGTGCTGTAAATGCTTTAACAACAGCTTTCAGCTCCCCCATGGGCTTCATCCTCTCCCTGTTTTTAAATTGGTGTGTTGGTGACTGCTGAAAAGAGGTGTGGGGCTGAAAAGCCCCCAAATTCTCTAACTGAGAACAAAATCACATCTTGTGCCAAAAGCCCCCAAATTCTCCAACTGAGAACAAAATCACATCTTGTGCCTAAAGCCCCAGAAGGGAGGTGGCTTCCCTGGGAAAAATGAATTACACTGAGTTTGAGTACAGGAAATTGTTATTCTTCCTTGTGGGGAAACTGTGCTAAGAGCTTTGATAAGAGCCTTGAGGGGGCATAAAACGAGGGGAGGTGAAGGATGGAGCTCCAGACTCTGCTTCCACTGATCCCTGAAATTTGGGCAGCCAAACAGCAAAACACTTTTTGTGCACAGGAGGCTGAAGCTGGTTTGGCAGCCAGAAAGGAGTGACTGTGCCAACACAGCTTGGTTTGGGGCAGTTTGAGCTGGTCCTTGCTGAAAATCCCTGTGGGGTTTGGATAGGGAGGAATCCTTGGGCTGGGGAGTGACTTTGGGTGGGGACACTGAGGGCTGGCACAGGGAAGGCACAGCCACCACGGATTTCCCACATTTTCAGTCTATCTGAGGGCAGGTTTTTGTGTTTCAGCTGATAATCCAGAAAATCCAAGCAAGCAAGCAGCTGCAATGCAGCCCAAAGTTTGTTGCTGTCTTGGAGTACATTTTAGCCATGGGGAACCATCTGAATGAAAAAGCTGGAAAGGAGCAGGCCAAAGGATTCCGATTGTCATCTCTGGCCAAAGTGAGTAGATATTTTCTTGTCATTAAACCATCCCATTCTAAGGTTTGTTAGCCATTAATATTAACTCTGAATGTGGAGAGAGGCAATAATTCCTAATCACCTTCTAAGGTTTGTTAGCCATTGATATTAACTCTGAATGTGGAGAAAGGCAATAATTCCCAATGAGGAGCTGATATTTTACCCCCTGCCCTTGGTTCCACGAAAACAAAACCCATTTAACAAAAAATTCTTTCATTCTGGGATAAGAAGCTGTGTTTCCCCATTTCAGGCAGCAGCACTGGCTTTGTGGTGCTGAATGCTCTGTGTCTCTACTGAGGTAGAACATCAGAATTCTGCCTGTCCTGATATTAAAATCCCTTGGCATGAGGAGCTGTGTGAGCTGCAGGCCCTGGTTGGACACGAGTTCAGATAAAGTTTATTTTGCAGTTTTGTTGTATGGACTCTTTTCACTTCCTGTGCCCAGAGGATGGACCTGGGCTTGCCTTCTGCAGTGGCCACTCTCCTGTGGCCCTGCAGCAATTTCTGAGAGCTTCATTTCCCTCCAGTGCAACCCATCCAGCTCTGGGGTCCCCAGGGAGGAGCTGGAGCTGCTGGAGAGAGCCCAGGGGAGGCTCCAGGGTGAGCAGAGGGATGGAGCAGCTCTGCTGGGAGGAAAGGCTGGGACAGCTGGGGTTGCTCAGCCTGGAGAGGAGATTTGGGGCGAGCTCAGGGGGGCCTTGCAGGGCCTGAAGGAGCTGCAGGAGAGATGGGGAGAGAGGATTTCCAGGGGATGGAGGGACAGGACACAGGGAATGGCTTCAAAGTGAAAGAGAGGAGGCTAAGGTGGGATATTGGGCAGGAATTCCTCCCTGTGAGGGTGGGCAGCCCCTGGCACAGGTGCCCAGAGCAGCTTTGCTCTCTCTGTGAACACAGCAGTGGTTCTAAGGGGAAAGGAAAAATGCCTGGGTTTGTTTTGGGGGGGCAAATTCACTTGCAATCAATCAGGGTGCCTGAAGTTTAAAAAGAGCTGTGGGAATAAGAAGACACCAAAGAACAGGGAAGGTCAGGGGGTATGAATGAGGAGTGTGTGTGAAACAGGAAAACGAAAAGGAGAAGTTTAATTCTGTTGTTTTCTATTCTGGCTGAATACACCTGGGATCAGTCAGCACCTCTGCTGCTCCTTTTTCGTGTTTTATCCTTTTATTTAAGGAATGCCAGCCCAGAGTGCCAATCCTTGCTCTCTCTCTTGCAGCTGCCCCTGCTGAGGGGGAAGGACAGGACCTTCACCTTGCTCCACGCCCTTGTGGAGCAGATCCTCCTGCACGAGCCCGAGCTGGCCACCTTTCCTCAGGAGCTGACAGAGTTTGAGGCTGTTCCTGATGGTGAGAGAAGGCAGGGGGGGAAAAATCAACAAATAAGAAATGAAGTCCTTCAACTTCCGAGCAAACTTCCATCCTGGCTGTATAAATGATATTTATTATGATGTTTTTCCCCTCTCTCTTCCTTTCCAGCATCCATGAAGGGCCTCAGTGCTGAAGTTGATGGTATGTAAATGTGGTTTCTACATTCAGAGACAGATTTTCATGCACTGTGCAGTCATTTGGAACAGGTTTTCTCTGCACCTCTGTAGTTTATAAAGAGAGTTAAAGGTTCAAAACATCGAGGTGAAATGTTGCCATGGTGATGCTTACCCTGCCATGTTGCTGTGAAGAGTTTTAGAAAAAAAAAAAGAAATAATGAAGTGTGTCCAGGTGGTTTAGAAATGTAAAAAAAAATGTAGTGCCCATGGTAAATAGAGTTTATCATAAAATACAAAAGTTAAGTGGTGCAAGTGCTCCATCACAGTGAGGGCTGTGATAGGGAATGCAGCAGGAGGAAACTTCCTGGAGTTCAAGAACATCCTGGACCCAAACTGGTTTCCTTCTCTAGAAGGGACTCCAGCACCAGTGAAGTCACCTGGAAGCACAGAGCAAGGTTGTTCAAATGTAAGGTGGATTTTGGGAAGGTGGATTTGGTAAAATGCATTTCCAGCCCCCCACGGAGCAGTGTCATAACCTGTGAGCTCAGTGGGGTTTAGACTGAACCCTTTGAGAGCTGATAGAGGAGTGTGAGTGGGTGGAAATGATGTGTATTTTGTTAAAATTGTTAAAAATCTGTGTTTTGAGGGTGTGGCCTGGGTGTTGGCTGTGGCTGCAGACCAGTATGCCCAGTTTCAGCCTTTGAGAACAGATCTTCATGGTGGTCACTCTCAGCCTGGGTTTGGCAAACACTTGCCCCCCTTCTGGGCCTGGGATCAGCTCTGGGAATAGCTCAAGGCTCCTCTGGTGTGTTTTGTCCTGCTCCAAGGAATTCCAGTCCACCTTTTAGGAGACATAAATCACTGAATGTGACCATATTTACCCTCAGTCCCTGGTGGTCTGCAGGGACAAGCAAAATCACAGAATATTTTAAAGACAGTTTTGGAAAGAGCTGGGAAAGCTGTGAAGGGGGCACAGCCCCAGGAACTGTGGGGAGATGTCCCAAGAGGTGACTCAGGGGAGCCAGGTGGGACTGAGGGGGCTCCTCCCTCTGTGGGCTCCTGATGTGCCCAGGGCAGCCCCACCGAGGCAGAGAGGAAGGAGATGCCCCAAAATCCAGGGAACCAGATTTTCCCAGCCCAGGGCACATCCTGGAGCCTGGTGCTGCCTGAGCACAGTGGAGGGAGATGCCAGAGGAGCCCCCAGAGCCAGGGCTGTGCCCTCTGTCCCTGCTTTCCCAGCAGGAGAGCTCCCAGGGAAGCTGCCCAGTGCCAGCTGATGAGAGGCCTTACTGTCCCACAGAGGAGGATTTCTGCTCTTTTATCTTTGAAGGAACCCAGAACTTCCTGCACAGAAATGTGGGTTTGAAGAATGTGATTTCCAGGGCTGGTGCCAGTGCTCGGGCCAGGGAGGGTCAGATTTATGGCTTTACCATGTTCTCACCCTCTGTTATCCTGCAGTTTTTGGGGTGTGAGCACATTTCTGTCGTGAGAAAATGCCTCTTCCAGGAGCTCTGCCTCAAACCAGGAAGGGAATACTCCCAGATAAATGCATATTCTCTTATATTTTCCTTGTGCCCTAAAGCAGACAATTGCAGCCCTCTGGACACCTCTTCATGCTGCTGAAATTCCTCATTTTCTCTCCCTTCTGTTAGTTTTAAAAAAAGAATTGGAGAACATTATCCAGGGCAGGAGGCTCATCAAACCCAAAGCAAGCAAGGCAACACCCCAGGAGTCCCAGTTCTGCAAGGAACTCAAGGTAACTCTGCCACACCCTTCCCGTGGGCTGGAGTAAGGGGTGAGTAACCTGGGAGCTGGTGCTGATGCCTGGGAACCAGGAGGATTGGAGGGGAAGTGGCTTTTTATTCCCTTCTGGGACTGTCTCATTGCCATTTGCAGCAGGGAAGGGTTTTCAGGGTTTCTGCATCTCCTGCTCTTCCTTCCCAGGGACTGGATGAGGAGCAGGCAGCCCACAACAACTGCTTTGGGATAACAGGGATTTTAGAGAGAGTTTGTGATTATTTCTTCTGCCTCCAGAGAGGAGAGAAGAGAGCAGAGAATCACAGAATGGGTTGGAAGGGACCTTCCAGATCACCCAGTCCCGCTCCTGCCATGGAACACCGAACCATAAAATCCTTTAGGTTGGAAAATCCCTTTAAGAGCATTGAATTCAAACCCAGCCCAAGGAATCCATGTCCCCAGGTGCCACCTCCCCCTTCTTCTGAATCCCTGCAGGGATGGGGCCTCCAGCACTGCCCTGGGCAGCTGTGCCAGGGCTGGACAACCTTTTTGGAGAGGAAATTCTTCCTGAGCTCCAATCCAAAGCTCCCCTGGTGCAGTGTGAGGGCTGATGGCAGCCCAGGTGTCCCCCCACGTCCATCTCTGCTGTCCCACACACCCCTCTGCTCCCAGGGGCTCCTCCCATAGCCATGAAGCTGTTGAAAATGTGGCTGTCACAAACAAAATGAAGAAATTTCCTTTCCAAACTTGTTTCCAAGGCCCTGTTCTGCCCTTTAAGAACCTGGAGCTGGCAGTGTTTGCTGCCCCTGCAGGAAGGCTGAACGTGCTGGAAATCAGGACCTTGTGGGGCTCATCTGGCCCTGCCACTTTTAATGGGTTTAGGTTTTGTCATTTTATGGTCCAGTTAAGATTCTCTAGAGTTAATGGTTCCTTTTTTTTTCCTTATCTTTGATGTCTCAATGGTTGCAAGGAAATGTGTGTGCTGCTCTTTTGTAAAATGTGAAATTTTCATGACATGAAAATTTTGCCTTGAATGATCTTGTTTTTGCTGCTGTTTAATTGCTGCTTTAATGGTGTGCTCCTACAGCAAATTAAATTTATTTTATTACAGGATTTAATTCAGAAATATGAAGGGGATCTCTCCCAGCTGTCAAAAAGGTGTGATGAAATGAAGAAGCTTTATAGCAACGTGCTGGTACATATCACATTAAAATGCAATGAAAATAAAGCTACATTTCTTTTTAAAAAGGGAAGAAAGGAGTGGAAAGGAGTGCAAGAAATTCCCACTTGCTTTATATTTATACTGACTGTAGAAACAGAAAGAAAATCCCATATTTAACAGTCAGAGGTCTTAAGGAAAGGGACAGAAATGCAGTGATAACCTCTGAAACTGGAAAAATCCTGGGATTAGGACGTGACTTTAAGTGGTGGTGGTGGTTTTTTGGTGTTTTTTTTTAACTTCTCCCATTTTATTTTGTGATGGGGGAGGGATTAGAAGAAGAGAAGTGTAATGATAAGCAAATGTTACCCAGAAGAAGCAGCCCAGGAGGACCTTTGGGGACCTGCCTGAGCAGACACTGAAGGATAATGAGATGTTTGAGCATGGAAATTTAATTAGAAACGTTCCACTAGAAGTAATATTTTAAAAAAGGCACCAGGATTTCTTTGTGGCTCCTGCAAACAGGAATAATGCCTCAGTGTGGGGCAGCAAGCTGGGTTTGTGTGCAACACATAAACAAAGAGCTCTGTCCCCCAAAAAGATTGAGAAAGCAAGAAGAAAAATGTGGGAAAATGAGAGCATTAACAACTGAGTTACAGGAGTGGAAATGGGGGGGAAATATGGAACAAACAGAGACCTGGGGAGCCTTGCACTGAGGGGAGAACCCTTCTTGGCCTCTTCTTCCTGAAAGCCCTGCCCAGGATGGGGTGGCTGCTGCTGCTCCCCTCTCCCCACTCCCCACTCTCCTTTCCCCTCTCCATCTCCCCTCTCCCCTCTTCCCTCTCCCCACTCCCCTTTCCCCTCTCCTCTATTCCCCTCTCTCCTCTCCTCTATTCCCCTCTCTCCTCTCCTCTATTCCCCTCTCTCCTCTCCTCTATTCCCCTCTCTCCTCTCCTCTATTCCCCTCTCCCCTTTCCCCTCTACCCTCTCCATCTCCCGTCTCCTTTATTCCCCTCTCCCCCTCTCCCCCTCTCCCCTTCTCCCCTTCTTTCTCCCCTCTC
>JACBWW010000236.1:0-32929 GCA_020086605.1 Lanius collurio | reverse complement strand
CCTCTCCCCTTCTCCCCTTCTTTCTCCCCTCTCCCTTCTCCCTTCTCCCTTCTCCTCTATTCCCCTCCCTCCTCTCCATCTCCCCTCTCCCCTCCTTTATTCCCCACTCCCCTCTCCCCTCTCCTCTATTCCCCTCTCCCCTCTCCATCTCCCCTCTCCATCTCCCCTCTCCTCTATTCCTCTCTCCCCACTCCCCTCTCCCCTCTCCTCTATTCCCCTCTCTCCTTTCCTCTATTCCCCTCTCCATCTCCCCTCACCCCACTCCCCTCTCCCCTCTCCATCTCCCATCTCCCCTCTCCCCTCTCCTCACTCCTCTATTCCCCTCTCTCCTTTCCTCTATTCCCCACTCCCCTCTCCCCTCTCCCTCTCCCTCTCCTTCACATTCTTTTATTTCCAATTCCCAGGTCAGATTTGGGGAGCCACCAGACCTGGACTCTCAGGAGCTCTTTGGATGGATCTCTTCGTTCATCAGGGAGTTTCGGAAGGCCTGCACTGAGCTCACACCGTAACAACTCAGATTTTTGGGAGAGGTGAGGGGGAGAGGAGCTCAGGAAACCACCTTGCATTATTTATTTCTTTACTAATCAGTGCCAGTGTCTCACCCCTGCAGCAGAACACTCCATTGTGAGAGATATTCAGTTTAAAATGTGGAATTTTTAACTGGTATTTAACCTGTAATATCCCAGACCACTTATGACCCTCTCAATTTTGTGCTTTTTTACCTTGAGGTCTCTATATATTGAGAACAGAAAAACACTTTTGACCTTTTATAATTTCTCTTTTCAATCTTTTCCTTTGAATACCCCAACTTCTGACCCAGTTTTAGTTATTATTTTCAATGAATTACTATCTATGTGGTGGTCTAATTTCTAAATAATATTTGACATGTTCTATGATGAAATGGGGAGCTGTTACCCACAGAGGAGAATATTTAAACAAATTCTTGTTTATCTTGCTATTAAAACATTGCACCCTTAGTATGTAATGAAGAAAGTTTTTGGCTGTTTTATTTTGCCCTGTCCCCCTTAAGTAGGACAATAAAATAGTGATTTTTGTGGCAAATGTCATGTGTTTGCTATAAATGCTTTAGAAATTAATCAATATATAAGGTTTGCATTGTCAGGAAGAGAAAAATGCCAGGGCAGCAAAATAAAAAGGTATCATGAAGCATCAAAGTAATGGATATGGGAGGGAATTACCCATGGTTTTCAAAAGAGAGAATATTTCTGTTGTGTTTGTTGGCTTTTGCATGTTTTTAATTAGAATAATTATCTGGAGCTCAATGTATGTGAGGAAAAGGAGACCTAGAGACCCAAAATGTGTGTGTTTAACATTAAAAGCAGAAAGCCAGTAAAAGGTCATTGATAACATCTGGCATTTTCTCTCCCAGCTTTGCAAACAGTGTGGGTTGAGAGAAAAGTGAATTAGCTGATTTATTTTGGGTCTTTCTGCCCCGTGTTTGGGCTTTGATGGAAATGCTGAACACCCCCCCTGACTTGAGCACTGAGAGGAGTTGGGATTAACCCCTCTGAAGGCTTAGATGTGCTCACATGGCAGAATTCCATCCTCACAGCCCCCTCTGAGCTGGCATTTAACACTTCCCCCTATCCAGCACCACCTTTGCTGCTCCAGCTGTGACCTGGAACATCCCAGAGCTGGGCCAGGACCGAGGATCTCAGTGCTGGGGCAGCCAAGGACGAGCACCAGCAGTGCAGAGGCACCTGGGAACTGCCTGGAAATTGGGGATGGAAGGGTTTTTTCCACGTCTACACCAGCCAAATGTGTCATTTTGGCTCCCCAGCAGACTTTTGGAGCAGTTAACCACGTTCAGCCGTGTTTCTCAGAGGCAAAAGGAATGAAACAAAACCAAAATTCACTCCCCCTGTGACTTATTTTACATAAAAATATTTGCAGAAGCAATTCAAGTATTTAATTTTACACACAAAATATTGGCTGCATTTGCCTGGAGTCAGCATCAGAGCAATGACACCCCCAGGATCTGCAGCTCCCACCCCTCATTTCTGCTTGAAAGAGGAAAATCCAGTTCCTTTTGAGTTCCTTGCTGCCCCCATGCAGTGCCCTGTGCAGTGCAGGTGCCCGCCCTGTAAACCCCTCTGGCAGCTCCTGGTGGGTCCTTGCAGCTCCAAAGGCTGAGCTCTCTGCATTGCTTGGGAATGGTGCCAGATAATCCTGCATCCAAGGGCCATTTCCATGGTATCAGCATCCCTGAACAGCACTCATGATGCTCATGAGAGGTTTCATGGATTTTTAACTCCAAAAGTCTCTTTTAACTAAAGATTTTTTCCTTTTTTCCCCCCCTTACTACTTTTTCCCCCCAGTCTTTCTTCTCCATTATTCTATCTAACAGCTTGTATTTGTTTTATAGCCCAGCTGGCACAGCCTCTTCCAATTAAAAATACATCCTGCCCAGTGGTCGATATGTGGGTCTTTGTGTGGACATCCTGGAGCATTAATTAAACAAATTAATGCCCAAGCACCTTCTTGGCATGAAGTTCTATCCCTTCAGAGAGCACAAAGCTTTCCTATGGAGTGGGAGATGTTTCTATTTTCCCAAATAAGCTGTTCCTTCAGTGCCTGGGAGCTTGAGACATCCTGATTTAGTCAAAAAAATAAATAGATCTCGTTCCCTACCTCATTCTTTGTTTATTTAGCATAAGGCTGGGGTTTTTCAAGTCTCTTCAATTGTATTCTTGTGTTTTAGGGGTATAAAGAATGGTTCTTACAGCTCAGGATTTATTTGGGATTATAGAGAGGAGCTCCAGGTCTCCCTGTGGATAATGTCTTTGGAATCCCTCCTTGGCAGGTGATGGTTTCATCCTGATTATTGATATTAGGAGCAATCTGACCTGCAAAATGGCAGTATTTTTAATTCTGGGTTATTTTTTTTGCACAGAGCTGATTTTTGGTACATTCTGGAATATGAAAGCTTAGTGACAGTGTTATAGAAAGTTCTGGTCAGTGAAATTCATCTCAATATTCAGTGGTGTGGAGCAAGGCTCTGGCTCAGATCTGCACTGATTTTCCTCAGCTCTGCCAGAACCCCTGGATCCAGGAGGAAAAGGAGACCTCTTTGCATGGCTTTGTTTCTTCAAAATGCACGTTATTGGCAGGGTGAGCAGGAGCAGCAGGGACAGGGAAGATAAATTCCCAATCTCCTTCTGGACAATGATGGCCATCAGCAGAACCTCAGCCCCACACTCCAGGCTTGGAGCTCCCAGAAGAAATCCCTGACTTTATCCAGGGTCTCAGGGTGTTTGAGTCTGCCCCAGGAAAGGCTGGAAGGAATGGAGCTCATTTAGGCACAGGTCTCTGAAGGGATTTGAGCTCCCCCAGGGGCACCACTCACTTGGGGTTTTCAAGAATTCACAGGCTGAAATACAAATATCTTTCCCCAGGGGCAGAATTTTCCCAGGGTTTCTTCAAACCAATGATGTGAAAAGCAGAGATTATCCAGCATTAGAGTCAGTGGAAAAACTTTATCTTCCCTAAATGCACAATTATATCCCAGGGCAGAGGCTGAACTTTGCTTTCCAGTTCTCTTTTTCTTCTCTCTTTCCTATTTGAACTGCAGGCACCAGGCAGAGTGTTCCTGCTAATTTGTATAAATGAGCAGTAAAAATAAAACTTGTGGTCACTTGGAAGGTGTTCTGTGCAGAAAAGCTTTGATGCCACTTATGAATGCAGGTTTCTGAGTTGAATTAATGCCTTTCAAATCCAAACCGGTTTTAGGAGAAGGGGGAAAATGGTGTTGGATAAAGAGAATAAAAGTGGGGTTTCTGAAAGGGTGCTCATTGTACAGCAGCCAAGGCCTGAAACAGCTGGAAAATCCTCACTCCTGTGCTCAAGAAGTTGCTGCTAATGATGGCTCAGAAAAGCCACAAACAAGTTTTAAACTGCTCATCTTAAAGAAGAACCTGTGGAAAATTCAGTCCTGGGGCTGTTTTGATGAAGAGCTGAGGTGGCTCGAAGAGCTCCTGGCCAGATCCTTCCCTGCCTCTCTCCCAGAGGTTGGGATGTGAATATTCACAGGAACAGCATCCCAGACCCTGAGTGAACCACTCAACCAGGCTGCAAAAATGCTCACTGGTAAGTTTTCCCCCTAAATTCAATGTAAATATTCATTTTTCACTGTTTAGAACGTACTAAAAGCTTTATTCCCACAGTAACAAAGAACGGGAGAGCCTTTGAAAGCTCCAGCTCATTCTCATGCAGGTGTGAACACTCTGAGAAAATAAGATTTTCTTTAGCACTAACTTGAATCCTTCACCTCACAGCGTGGTGTGATGTGTCTGAGCAGCCCAGGGGCTTTTTGGGTGTGCACTGAAATGATTGCAGGCGTTGCTAAATGTGCTTTAAGCCTTCCCACTTGCTACCTTTTTACCCAGGGATGAATTTTGCCCACTGGGAATATTTTATACAATGGCAGTCAGCAGTAATTAAACAAGAGAAAGCCACAAAGTAGCTAAATATTTCTTTAAGCTCATTTGACAAATAAGATATTTAAAACAAAAGGTCTCAGATGCAGATTTGAAGTCCCTGGATGCAATTCAAAAGTGCTGCAAAGTGTTTAGAAACATAAATCACTGACACTCTTTTGCACAAGGGTAAATAACTGATGATCTCTGCTGTGATGGTTTAATTTGCTCATAAGCACTGACCTAAAAAAACCCCAAACCCCAAAAGTTATTGTCCATAAAGATCAAGTACTGATGAGCAGATTTATCCCCAAATTCTTCCTGTAGCTCCCAGAAATGTTCCTGAACAAGCTCTGTAGGACTTGGCCTGAAATGCTGCAATTATAAATAGAAATTTGCTCGACTCCATTCCAATCCAGGAACTTTTCTCAGTCAGTAAATAACTCCCAGATTAATATCCCAAATTGTCATTAATACTCACACTGAAGCTGCTCCTTGGAGTGCTGCCATGTGAAACAATCTGATCCCTCACTTTGCTGTCAGGAATTAAGCTGATTAGGAAAATCAAACCCCTTCCAAACCCTTCAGATCATGGATTTACTGAACTTGCCCTGTGAAAGGACAACCCTGCTGGGATGACTCTGCTCTCCAAGTCTGGCTGCAGGGGATGAAGCATCTCTTCAGTTTCTCCACCCAAAATACACAAAAATTGGTGTTTTAGGAGTGTCAATCTTTTTCTGCATTTGTCCCTCCCTTTCTGAAGGCAGGAAAGCTGTGCTGACCCCCTCCCCAAAGGACTGGAATTCAGGCAGAAAATAACTTGTGTGTTAAAGCCTTTTTTGTCTGAATCCTTTGAGACCCAGCCCTGCTTCTTATCACTGATCTCGAACTCATCCAGAGGGAGAGCTCTGAGAGAAGCTCAGGGCAATGCAGGCAAAGGAATTTTGTTACCTGCTGGAAGACAACGTGTCAGACTGAGAATTCCAAGGACTGGGATGGATGCAGACTGGGAATCACACACTGCATGGTTGGAAGTGACTTTTGGGATGGAAATCTTCCAGCAGGACACCCTTGTCGAGTGCTTCGAGCTCACAGTGGTTACAGAATGCAGAATTTCAGCAGTATTTACTGCAGGGTTGGTTTTAACATTTTCCTTTCGGTTTTCTTTCTTCATTTGGGAGAACTCAAGAATTTATTCAGCTTTGCTCATTTAGACTTCTCCAGATGGAGCTTTCCTGGGGTTGTTGCACCCTTTGCCCTGACACAAGCCTTTGCAAGCAGCTTGTCTGCTGCAAAAATGATCAAAAAGCTGTTGGAGGAGCAGAAAAACTGTGGCTTCTAAAAAACCATTCATTTTTGGAAGCCAAATATTGGGGAGAAGAAGTAAAAAAGGTGACATGGCACGTTTCTGTCCCAACTGCCAAAGATTTCCTAGAGATTTGGAGGCTGTGCCCAGCTCCAGAGATTTGCTCTTATGATATTTATTCTAAAACAGGAGGAGATAAAACCCAGGTGCTTCCAGGTGCCCTGCTGGGATTTTCCTGTTTCCCAGCAGTGTGTTAATGTGGCAGGAGCAGCTGAGGAGACCCTCCAGGGAGGCTGGAAACCAATCCCAGCAGCAAAGGGATGCCTTGGAAGGTGGTGAGTGAAAAGCCAATCTCTCCAACAGAAAAAAAGTCAAACCCCTCAATAGATAAAAAAATCAAACTCTCCAATACCTAAAAAATCTGTAGAAGTTGGCACATCTCAATAGATGGCACCAAAAATCCTAATGCAAAGCCATTCCCTGTGGCTTCCTCCCCAAATATCAGCACAAGCCTTGCAGTCAATCCAATCCCTCTAAATCTCAAACAAGCAATCTGATCAATGGACACCTCTCATTCACTGCTCCTTTCCATGCAAATTACTCCCTCAGCAGTGCTATTTTTAGTTTTCCACTGGCCCTTGATGTGAAACTCCTTTGGAGAGAAATAAATCTGGGACAAGTCCTCCTGAGGGGAGGTGATCTGTGCACCTCGAGGGATGTGGAGGGAGATGCATTAAATTTTACCACTTCATGGTCTCATTTTTCTCCATTTCCTTGACACCAAATTAGCACACAAACATAACCACAAAATATATTCAATATTTTAGGCTAAACTGACCAGCAACAGAGTGCTGGAGCCTCTGCAAACTCCATCCTGAGTGTGGAACAAACCCCTTTGTTTGATCCTTCCCTCCTGCCAAAGGGGGAAGCTTTTCCTGCCAGGCTGTTTTCCTGGGGTTCTGACTCTATCATCTGATTTTCTTGCATTTGAGCAAAAATCTCCCTTCTTGCCTCATCAAAATGCTGTTGAAACATCCAAGACCACTGCCTAGGTCAGGGCAGCACTTTGTAAAATTATTTATTTAATAGGAGTGCAGAGATGGATCAGGAAAATTAACAGAAAGACATGGGAAGGACAGGGGAGTTCTTTCCTAGACACGAACTGAAATACAGTAATAAACCAAGAATTAAATTTTGCTTTATAACAAGTTTCAAATGCAAATACCTGCTTTAAAAGCAGTTAATGTATGTGCTTGATTTTATGGTCTGAATCCACCCAACCCCTGTTTTTACAGGAGGTTTAAACATGCAAATATTTCCTGGAAGTATTTGGAAAAAACCCCATAAATACAGGAAATCTCGAGCTATTTGTGGATAGTTTAGTGAAGATTTTTGCTGGCATTTGATGGCCTCTTGGTGGCAAACAACTGACTCCTACCTGGGCTCTAGAAAGGAGCAAAAAGCACCTCCAGGGTCCCATTTTGCTCTCACTTTCACACTGATGTAAACCCAAAGTCTGTTGGACTCAGAGCAACAGAAACATTGGGATATTCCCAGATATCCACCAAGGAGCAGCTGCTGCTGGAAGGACTGGGAGCATTTCAAACCCCAATTTTTGCTGGGTGCTTGGGGCTGGGGTGGGCTCAGCTGTGGACAAAGAGAAGCTTTGGCTGCACAAGAACTGCTGAATAAAGACCTCAAATGCCAGAGCTGTCAGCAGATGTGAGCAGTGTTACCTTCACACATGCAGGCATCCTGCTGACTCATTTTCTTAATCACCTCTAAAATTCCCAGGGAGTTTTAAAATTCTGTTTCCTGAGGAGGCCGTCAAAACACAGATTTATCATAGCAGAGTGTCAGGGAGTGTCAGAGAAACTAAAGCAGCCCAACAAATACAGGCAGAGGACATTTTTTTTATTGTTTTTTCCATTCTGCTGTTGCAGAAAGTTTGAAAAATTCTTGAAGATGGGATGGACTGAGGAGAGGTACATGAAAATAGGCAAACTGCAGAAAAGGCTTACTTCAAAAACCAAGGAAAATTGGATTTTAGGTTAAAATAAAGCAAGGAAAAATCTAAGCTTGAGTCTGCATCGATGTGAATTGAAGACCAAAACATTTTATTCATTGTAGTCATGTATAGAGCTGAACATTTTATTATATTCCTGTAGGATTGCTTCACATTTTATGCTTATTTAAATGAAGTGAAATTTACTTCATAAATATTTACAGCCTGTTCTTAAGAACCATCAGGCTCATTAGCCAGGTGAATTTGTCTTGGGTTTGGCCAAGAAGCTGTTTGAGCAGCAGAGAGCCACGGGCCAGCTGTCTGCGAGCCAGCAGCCAGAGGAGATGCCAGCCCAGGAATTCAATCCCATCTGAAAGGATGTCAGAGCACAGGAAAAGCCTCACCACGGAGCCCCACGAGCACAGGGGGGGATTAACATCATTATTCTGGGATGGAATCCCCCCCTGTGCCCCCTCATCCCACATCTCCTCATTAGGGTGGGCTCGGCACAGCCCGAGCCGGGGGGGAGATCCTGGGAGGGGCTGGGGGGGCTCAGCCCCCTGCAAAAACCTCCCCATGCTCAGCAAACAGAGAGCTCAGCCTGGCAGAAGGGACAGGTAATTAGGCTGAAGAAGAAAGGCAAGGAGAGGAAGGAGGGCTCTGCCACCGAGGGGTCAGGAGGATCCCGAAGGCCCCCAGACAAGCACGGAGCTCAAAGGCACGAGAGGAAGTCTGAGGCAGATTATTCCTCCCTTTGTGAGGCAGATGACTAATTAAACAAAGCAAGATGTTCTGTTTCCAAAGAGATTTGCAAGGTATCATGCAATATTGATACAGAAATCTTATTTAATGCAGGTTTACAAGGAAGTGTAAATGCAAACGGGGTGTTTTATCCTGATTCTCCCTGTGGCTCTTCCCTCTGTCAGAAAGCCTCCTCAGTGCTGGGGGTCTCCTGTCAAAGAGCAGAATTCTTCCAGCTGGAGATAGTTTTAAGCTTCCACAGCATGTCCAGAAAGGGGAAGATGCTGTGAGTTTAATCTAACTTGTTCCATTGTTGTGTACTGTTGCTCTTTATTTTACTCATTTTTCTTTTGAAGGAAGAAAAACCAAATCCCTGTTAGAGGGAGCTGGATCAATACTGAGAAATTCTTTGTCAGATAAAACAA
Organism: Lanius collurio; assembly: GCA_020086605.1. Taxonomy (NCBI): domain Eukaryota; kingdom Metazoa; phylum Chordata; class Aves; order Passeriformes; family Laniidae; genus Lanius; species Lanius collurio. Next base: position 24,016 of record JACBWW010000236.1, on the reverse strand, counting down.
GTGCAATCATTAACCTTGTTGCTTACAAATTAAATGCAAACTCCACTTTTCAACTCACCTCTCCCACAGCATCCCCTGCAAAGCTCCCTCATTTTGCTCAGCAACCAAAGCCCAGCTCAGCCCCCCAAACAGAGGTTGTTACAAACAACCTCAGAACTCTCTTCCTTCTCTTTGGGTGGGAAGGAAGGAGGAGTTGTTTCCTGATGTCAGGTATTTTGGTGGTAGGGACTCTCCAGGCTGCTTCCTTAGGTGGATTTGTGGATTATGGATATTATTTATAGCCCTGATGTCTCTTGGAGCAGCCCATGGAGAACGTTCATGGCAATGCCCCAGCTCTGCTCTGGTCCAGGTGTGGGGTCCTCTGGCCAAATCCCAGCCCAGTGAAAGTCATCCAGCCCTGGGATCCCAGCTCAGGGAGGACCTGGAGCTGCTGGAGAGCCAGAGGAGGCACCAGGATGATCAGAGGGATGGAGCAGCTCTGCTGGGAGGAAAGGCTGGGAGAGCTGGGGTTGCTGTTGCTTGTGCAGTGTAAAAAGGCCCTTCAGCAGCTTTAGGGACAGAAGAGATTTGAAGCAGGAGATGTTGAAATAGTGTGGAAACATTTATATTTAACTGCTTATATTTATTTACAAAGTATTTTTCCCACACCTTTGTTTTGCTGGAGTCCTCAAACTGGGGGTCCTGTGCACAGGATGGAGCCTTTTAATCTGCAGATCAAAATTCTACCAGAGACACAAAGCTGGGCTCAAGTATCAGTTTGATTTCTAGTTTCCCTTCCTTACAGTAAGTGGTGCCTCTCAGCTGGACCCTTCCATCCCTCTCTGTTGTGTCACTGAGTGGGAGGATGTGGATGCATTCCTAGAAAACAGAAACATTTCTTTTTACCTCTTGCCTGATCAATGGGATTCCTTAAAATTTGAGCTTGGCCTTCTGAATTTTAGGGAGTTTGATGCTTGCCAAGAAGACTTTTGGCTGCTTTATGGCTTCTCAAAGACTTTGCTGAGTTCTGCAGAATTAGTGCTTCACCTTTGCTTCTCCACAGCAACTGAAAACCAGTCCCAGCTCACACTCGCCCACAGAAAGCTTTGCTGTTCTGCAGAGAGTGGATTTTGGTGCTTTTTATTCCTCCTCTTAGTTTCCTGTTGCTTAATTTCCTCTGTGTGCACCCAGAGATGCCTTGGGCAAGCAGGGAATGGAGGCTGCTGCTGGTTAATGGTTGGCACAGGACGTATTTGTTGCAAAGCTGTTACAGACACAAAAAATTTGCTGTACTGAAAGGCATCTGTCTAAAAATCATTTGCTCAATTTCTTCCAAACTATTGGTGCTTTTTTGGTTTGGATAGAAATCTGTGTGGCCATTTCTGCTTCTGGGAGCTCTGTGCCACTTCTGCCAGTCCCTGAAGTGAGTTTGGGTTTCACCATGAGATAGGACCAGGCCATGCAGGAAAGACCTTGTCTAGAAGGCAGCAGCAGCACCAAACCATGCATGTTTTTAATAATCTCGAAATTCATGGGAGAACTGTGCTAAGGTACCTGCTCAATCTCCCAATCCTTCCAGCATACACCACAAAAGTAAATTAATCAGAGGTGGTAAATCTCACCAAAACCACGTGGCAGCACCTTGAGGTGGCACCTGGCCACGTTAATCCTCCAAGAGGAGGCAGGAAAGTCCTGCCGGTGACCTCCGGGTGTGATTTGAGGACAGCTGTTCCGTCCTGTGCGCTCGGGGTGTCCCGCCCCAGCCCAGCTGCAAACATCTGCCCGGGAGCCCCGAGCCCTGGGGCGCTCCCGCAGCTTCAGCGCTGCTTTTCGGGCTGCAGCGCTTCCCCATCCTCCTCCTCCTCCTGAAATTCGGGCATGTTGCGATGTCCTGGCGCTTTCCCTTGGGCTTTGCAGCCGCTTCCAAAGTTGCGTGGGAGGACAGGAGTGTGTGTGAGCAGGGGCAGCTCCGAGGGGCGGCTCTCTGGGCACAGAACCCCGAGCCTGCCCCGCTGCTGAGGGCTGGGCAGGTTCCTTCTGACACAGCGGCTGCGGAGGGGGGGTTGTGGCGGGGGAAGAGAGAGAAGTGGAGTGTGCAGCACCCTGCCGCTGCTGGCAGAGGCAGCATCGGGGGGAAGGTGCCACCTCTCCGCTCCGAGCATCCTGGATCTCCGGCTCCCATCGCCGGCAGCCGCGATCATGGCACTGCCAGACGGGTTTGTTTCTTCGGCACCTCTCGTTTCTCTCTCTCAGCAATAATTCACATGAGGGCTTCTTTATCCCCCGCCTCCCCTTCAGGCGCTCTTTTTTGATGTGGAGAGAGGGGAGAAAAGGGCGTTCTGGACAGCGCGTATTTCTCTCGGCAGCTTTTTGCGGAGTGTTTTAAAGAGCTCGCCAAAGGACCTGGGGAGAGAGAGAGAGAGAGAGGAAGAAAGAGAAGAGGAAGAAGAAAAAAAAAAATATCAGTGCACAAAGTGGTGGCGGTGGGAGGAGGAGGAGAGAAGAGCCGGCGGAGAGCGGAGCCGGCGGAGCGCGGTGTGTGCCGGAGCCTCCCGCGGTGGCCGGAGCGGGGCGCGGAGCGGCCGCGGGTGCGGACCATGGGCTGGCGGCTGCTGCTGCTGGCCCTGGCGCTGGGCGGCCGCGCCGCCACCGCGCAGAACGACACCGAGCCCATCGTGCTGGAGGGCAAGTGCCTGGTGGTCTGCGACTCCAACCCGGCCCCCGACGCCAAGGGCTCGTCCTCCTCGCCGCTGGGCATCTCCGTGCGGGCCGCCAACTCCAAGGTGGCCTTCTCGGCCGTGCGGAGCACCAACCACGAGCCCTCCGAGATGAGCAACAAGACGCGCATCATTTACTTCGACCAGGTGAGCGCCGCGCCCGAGGGACCGCGGGGCGGCCGCGCATCCCCCGCGCACCAACAGGTGCCCGCCTCGCCCCTCCCGGATCCCGGCTAAAACCTGGGAATCCACCCCGAGGCGGAGGGGCAGGGCAGGGGGAGCCGAGGCTGGGGCTGTAGAGGTTCCCCGTTTGTCCCCCGGGAGCGGCCCCTCCGCACCTGCGGCCCCGGGAGAAGCGGGGACCGAGCCCGGGAGGTGCCGGGCTGGCAGCGCTCGGTGGCACCGGTGGGGGGACACGGCCCCGAGGGGTTTGGGGACAGGGGGATCTCAGGTGCAGCCTGGGTAGGGTTTGGACGGTTTGTGCAGCTTTTGAGAGGGGAAGAAGAGAGAATTTTTAGGGGAAATCCTCTTTAACTTTCCCAGCACAGTCCGAGGTTCACAGTCCAGCTTTGCTCAGCTCAGCACCGATATTAAGGTGCAGATGCCAACACACGTTTTAATCCCAGCTCCTGTCCTGGGGCGAGCCCAAAGTCCTTGAGACTGATGGTCCTTCTGGTTCCTACACCCTGCTGTAGTGAGCAGTGATGTGCCGTGGCAGCTGGAGCCAGATGTGCCCCACAGCTTGCTACTGGCACTGTAAATGACCCTAAAACTCCATGGACGGTCCTAGAGGCTTCCGAGGGCTGTGCCTGGCACAAAGGAGCCTGGAAATACCAATTAAAATAAAGCACAACTAAATGGAATGAAAGCAAAATGCAGTCATTACAGAGGATGTGTAGCACATGGGTGAGGCACTCATTTCATATATTCTCCTCTGTCCCTTGCCTCTGTTTAATTAAACCGAAATCATTATTAGTGCTTGTAAGAACAACTGAAGCCAGTTTTTGCTGGGATGTGCCAGGTGTTCCAGTAACTCAGCCTGGCTGTGAACTGGGAATGGCTCTGTCATCCATGCAGTCCCTCCTCACACTTGGTGCTTTGGGAAGGCAGTGGTGCCCTGGCCGTTGCTTTTCAGCCAAAACCCGTGAGCCACTCCCAGAACTGGTGTTTGGATGTCATTTGGGGGAATGATGAACAAAAATGCCTTTTTAAAAATGTGTATGGAGGAGAGGACTTGAAAGTATGGTAGAGTATCAAAGTAAGAAATAATTCCCACCTTAGTTATTTTTGTAATGAAATTGTCCTATAAATACAACTAAATACCCATTTTATGAGTTATTCCAAAGTAAGTGGCAGAAAATGAATACACCAGCTTAGATGGAGATTAAAAATTTTCCGTGGGTGAATGGTTTCTAAAGTTGATAATCTGTATTCTCATTTAGCACTCACTACCTGTACTAATCCCCATGCTGTGTTTTTCTGTTTGTAGATCCTAGTAAATGTGGGCAATTTTTTCACGTTGGAGTCTGTCTTTGTAGCACCAAGGAAAGGAATTTACAGTTTCAATTTTCACGTAATTAAAGTCTATCAGAGTCAAACAATTCAGGTATGTTGATCAAGTATGACTACAAAATCTTTATTTAAATTGTTTGTTTAGGATAGGATCTTGACTGAGCACAGGAGCATTTAACACGATTTTAAGGAAGAATAGTTTAGTTTACAGCAACCTGTGGTGTTGACTTCCAAGCAGCAGAGTCAATAATTTACACAGAACAGCTGAAATAAGGCAGAGTCCTCACCTCAGATAAATCACCACAACTTCACTTCTGTGCCATGAATATCTGGGTGACATAAAGCATTCAACAGAGTGAATGATCCAAGAGTAAAAGAGAGCTCTGAATTTCACTTAAATGCTGTGCAAAAGTTGTGTTTTGCTGCAGGTTAATCTCACTGTGTGGAACACAGGAGTTCTGCACAGCAGATCTGAGTATTTTTGGAACAATTTGTGCCCTGGCTCCTGGTGCCAGGTCCCTGGTTATGCCCTCAGCGTGCTGAGGATCAAGGTTGGTTATATCCCTACAGCAAGGTCTTCTAGGGAACATTTACAGCAATTTAAACTCCTTTTTTCACCATACAATGTATAAAAGATGTGTAATATATTAGAAAAAAGGGGTAATTTTGCACTTTCTCCTGTAGCTTAATAGCAAGGGAACTGCCTCAATGAATACAAGAGGGAAAAGCCCCTGAGTTCCTGAACATCCCTTTGCTGAGCCAGCAGGGAATTCCTTGAAGTAATTCCTGATTTTCCTGCCAGGTCACGCAGTTGCTGTGACACCTCCTGGCTTCCCAGGGCTGGAGAAACCTCCGTGGCTTCCCCCCTTCCCCCCACGAGACCTGCAGGCCCTCTGAAGTGTCTGATGCTTTTCCCTGCTCCCTCCTGCTCCTGGGTGTGTTTTGCAGCCTGCCAGGCTGAGCTGAGCTGGATGTCTGCAGGAGGAGTGATCAGACAGTTCTCTGTGGCTGCTCTGGCTCCTGGGAAAAGTGCCAGTGGAGGAGATGGGACAGAGCTGGTGCAAGGCACGACCCCATCTCTGGTGAAATTCCCCTTCAGTTTACTGTGTAAAATCCTAATTCCAGTCAGGTCAGTGACAAAGCCTTAAATGAAACATTGGCCTCATGAAAATCTCTGTAATGAGCTCATGGGCTGTTTAATGTGCTCAAAATGCTTTCTTTTCACTCTCTTGAATGTTGAAGGTTGAATAACTCTGTCAGCCACTTCAGTGGATTTCAAATGCACATTATCAAGAAAGATGCCAAGGTTTGGGTTCTGGAAGTCCAGCTTGGACTTTGATGTTTCACAAACCAGGAGCTCAAACCTGGGAGTTTGGGGCTCGTGGCAGGGAATGTTCCCACCTGTGCATGGCCTGAAATTTTGATGGGTAAGAGATTTTGAAGGGATGGATGGGTTTGCTTGGCTCTGTTTTGGAGCAGTCAGTGTGAGACCAACCTGTGCAAACCTGTGATGTGCCTTCTGAGTGAATTCCTGTGAGATGATGTGAGGAGAACCTGAAAGAGTGAGATAAACCCAAGCCAAGCAATGAGCAAAGCCTCGATGCCCTTTTTCTGTGTGGTAAATATGGAGGAGAACCAGAATCCATTGCAGTGGATCAAACTGGTTTTTGAGTCTCAGCCACATCCAGACTGAAGCCCCACTAAATCACCTGCAGGCTTCCCACACAAGTGATGTTTCTCTGCCCCCACAACATCTGTTGGTGCCATTAAATATCATTAACCTGCAATGGGCTCCCTGGTGACTCCTGATTAAGTGGATTTCCCAGACAGGTGAATCCCAAATAAACAGCAGACCCTGCTGCCCTGACTTCTGCTGAGCACTAATTTATTCTGTGGTGACTCCCATTAAAATTAATGGGATCATATGCAAGGCCAGCACAGTGGAGGTGTGTAAGCATCCCATAATTCACCCCCTGTGACTGCATTAGAGCTGCCTGGAGTGGAAAAACAGAGCAAAGCTGATTGTTTGCCATGGGGGAAATGAAAAATGCCTGGAACTGCCCATTTCCCTGAGCCCTGCCCATCTTTATCTAGAGATGCTGCTTTCAGAGCTGAGGCTGTGCTGGCTTGCAGAAGTGTTTTAAAGGAAATAATGGAGTCAGTTTATAAAGCTAAAAGTCAGTTCCAAACTTCAGAGCCAGGCTGCCATCTGTACTGACAGGGACACACATTTTGTTCCCAGGGAAGTGTAAGCTCCCAGCCCACTGTGCTGCCTTTGACACCTCGTGTCACATCTCTTGGTTTCCAAATTTATTGAAAATATCTTTGTTTTTGCTCCTGTGTGACTAAATAATCCCTGAGAGGGGCAAAGTGATACAAACTGAGGTGATGCCTCACTCAGCTGCAGGTCCAGCTCACATCCATGTGCTTGTGCCAAATAAATGTCATTATTAGTTTAAAACAACCCAAAAAGCACTGAAGATCAGGCCCTTGCACTGTGGGCAGCATTCAGGGGTGGTTCTTGATGTTTTGCTGTTAATTAGAGCTTTGCAGGGCTTCTCTTGCAGGTGAATTTGATGCTGAATGGGAAGCCAGTGATTTCTGCTTTCGCTGGGGACAAGGATGTCACCCGTGAGGCCGCCACCAACGGGGTCCTGCTCTACCTGGACAAGGAGGACAAGGTGTACCTGAAACTGGAGAAGGGGAACCTGGTTGGTGGCTGGCAGTACTCCACATTCTCTGGCTTCCTGGTCTTTCCCCTGTAAAGGCAATTTCCTGTGACATCCATCCCGGTGTGGACTCATCCTTGCCTCTGTTACATGAAGATCATTTTGTCATCATGGGAGTGGTGCTTCTTTATTGCTTTCTCATGGGTGATTTGGGATTCTCTCGATGGATTTTGGCCCAATCTGAACTACTCAGAAGTTTCACAGAATTCTGTGTGTTCAAATACAATATCTCTGGACTGAGACTAGAGCAGACAATAAATATCAGTGCTTAAGGTTACAGTCTAAAGCTGCCTGCAAGATTTATTCCAATTCCATTTTCTGGACTTACTTCGTGGAAGAAGTGGATTTTCTCTAACTGTGAAAAGTCTGGCACCAAGCCTTTCATGTAGGAGAGTTTGAGTTCAGACTCCAGCCAAGAGTTAGTGTGTTGCTGCCAAAGAACTGTGTGTTGATAAGTTGGTCACACGTGTTTCTGTCCCTGGGACTGCCTCTGTTCCATTGTCTTAGGAAGGTAATTCTTACTGCTAAGTGGTCCACTTGAGTTCTCCTCTGTGTGTCGTGTGTTGGATGGTTCACCCAAATATTTAAGCTCAGTCACAACCAAGTCCAGCCTCCATAAACCCGAGGGGTTATGGATGTATTTTGGTTGGATACGGAAGGGGTTCCTCTTTTCCATGTGCTGATCCCTAAAAGGAAAAGCAGATTATAACCAGACAAAACTCCCCAGGGTTAAAGGTGATCATTCAGGCTCAGCTTTACAAAAACAGCTTTGCCCTGCAGGACACCTCACACTTGTTCTTCAATTTTAATTAGCATGATTGATAATTACTGCTTTATTCAGCTCCTGAGGGGTTCCTTCCTTAGACACAACCACTTTGTCAGGTGGAGATGAGATCCCCTTGTTTGTATTTCTGTGTATTTCCCAACCCTTCTGTTGTGTTAAAGGTCTTTTCTGGTTTTGCCTTAACTCCACAGCTGTATAAAATTTTAGGTCTTTTGTTTAACAGGTATGAAATCCAAGTAACTGGTACCTAACTTGGTACAAAACTCCCCAGCTTTTTGTACAGGTCATGTGAATTCATAAACTTATTTATTATCTCATTGTTACACAATAAAGGTTAATAAATGTTAGCTGAATTTTTGATGTTTGGATTTTGGAAGTCGCTTCATACTATTTTTTTATTGGATATAATTATTATATGCAAAATGGAAACTTTTGGGATTCACAGAAACTGCCCTGAGAGGCAGGAGAACTGCCAGGAATTAGCATGGCAGAATCCTGGAGGTAATCAGAGTGATCTAGAAACAACCTATGCATTTTATTTAAAAATAAAGTTTAGGCAGAAGTCCTCACTGAAGTTGGTGCTCAGAATCACGTTGATTCCAAAGGACTTTGGATGAAACCTGTGCTTCAGGTTCTGCCATCAGCACCAAACCCCAGTGCTATCAGATTGAATATTAAATACAAGGATTTTCTCATGAGCTGCTAATGAAACCTTCATCCCTCGTGCCCCAAATACTCTGAATTGATGGATATTTGTGCCTTGCATATCAGGAAGGATGTGGTTCTAAATTAAAACTTTCTGTGTACTTGAAAATGTTGGTGGGTGGAAGCCTCTGCAGCAACCTGGGAGTTTCCCCAAAAGCCACTTTGGGCTGGGATTTGCTGCTTTTGGGGTCTGGTTCCAATTCCTCCCCTTGCTGGCCAAGTGCAGTGGGTCCTGTTGCCTTTTCACTGATTTAAAATCGAATTCATGGCTGGTTGGTGCTCCTTGCAAAAACATCAGGGAATCAGTGGCACAGCACTGTGCCCAAATTGCTGATTGCCCAGCACCCACCATCCAGGATTTTTGGGCAGTTTCAGGAGGATTGGTGGGTCCTTTGCACTCCTGGGAGATAAATCAGATGAGAAGGTGATTTCCTAGACCCAGTTTTGTTTCTGTACTGACTGCTGCAGTTGGGGAAGAAGTGGAAGGACCTGGCAAGAAGGTGAAAGATTCACATTGCTGAAAAATATTAAAAAGTCATGATGACCAATCAAAAATGTGTCACTGCTGTACCCCCAAATGTGTGTATATAAATGTATGTATATCTCAACCCCCTGGAATTGCAGGTCATAGTTTGCATGATGTTATAAAGAGGTTACTTGTCCTGAGAGTTTATTTCAGAGGGGAGCATTGGTATTTTGTATAAAATTGGTAAAATGTGCAATCTCACCTTGCCCATGGATATGTCTGTAATGTAAAAGAAGTGTTGCTACTGAGACAGAAGAAAAACGGCATTAAAGGTGTCAGTATAATTTCAGAATGATAAATGTATCTGACTTCTTTAATCTGCAAACACATGAGCTTTAACAGCTGCTTTTAGCAGCCAGCAATAATCCCAAACCACCTCGTTATTGCCTTGATTGCCCCTCAGCAAAACATTTCTGATTTCTTCAGAGTCATTAATGCTGATTTCAGCTGGAGCTGGACAGCCTGGGAAGCTGCTCACTGAAGGGGACACTTCTTAATGGGAAGTGTTTCTACAATCTGTTGAAAAGCCTGCATAAATAATTACCAACTAATTATGGTGCTGGTCAAAGCAAGGGTTTAAGTGGAGTTGCTGCCATCACACAGGGCTGAGCACTCAGAGGGGGCCTCTGGGCACAGGCAGGTCCCATTTAAACATTTAATTAAGAACAAACTGTGAGGTTTAGACACAACTTGAGCTACCAGACCTTGCCCTCATTTTTGTCCCACCACAGCTGTGCCAGCAGGGGCTGCTCCCAGGAGAGAGGATGAGCCAGGCTGGAGGAACCAGGGCTGGAAAATGAAATTCCTTTTCCTTCTGCCTTCCCATGCCCTGCATTTTCCTGTTGGGAGGAACAGCTTCACTTTTTAAAGGGTATTTAAGATTAGAGGTTTGATTGTTTTCCAAGAACTTAAACCCTGTGTTGAGCTGCACTGCAAAGGTCAGAGCTGACCTCCTGATCTCTTCAGTTCCAGCAGACTCGGTGATTTTGGGGAGGGCAGAATTCCTCCCCTGCTGCACAGTGGGAGGGTCTGTACCCACACCCTGTACCCACTTTGCAGGGAACTTCGTAGCTGACAGAAGTTGATTGTGCAAGAAAACCTTTTAATCACCCGTGGTAAGGACAAAAGAAAGAAGTTCCATTCTGAGAAGAAGAGATTTATTGTTATTATCAGTGGTGTCTTTATGAGTGAGATCAGGATTTTTACTTTTTATCTGATTTATTTATATTCTATCCATATTTTACCATGGAAAACCCCTCTCTAATTTTCTTTCTTTCACTCCCCAGTGGTGTAAATGTTGTTGATAGAGCCAGCTCTCCCTGCTCACCTCTGTTCATCCAGTGGAGAAATCTGCTCTGTTTGTTGAATCCTCTGTGCTGTGAAGAATTTGGGCTGCACAAGCCATAAAACTGCAAAGCCCAAAAAAATCCTGTTCAAAAGAGCCTGGTGGCAAAACTATTTTTGGAAAAGGCACTGAGATAGCTTTGAAATTTTCACAACCTCTTTTGTCTCTAAATAAAAAGGAAAAACCAGCTTTGAAGCAGAGAGAAGGAAAAGGTATTTCCTTTTTTTAAACAAGGTTTTATATGTGGTTTCTGTTACATCATTCCCTAGCAGTATCTGAACATTTTATGTGTTAATTCAATCACTTTGGCCTTTTTGTGGCTGACTCAGTGCTGCAAACTGCTGAGAATACAGAGACAGGGGTTGGGAAATGATTCCCAGGTGCCAAAGCATCCAGTCCTGGTGCTGGCCCTGTTCAGTTTGCTGGATCAATCCTTTTTCTGACACTGGACATTTTTGAATACAAAGGATGGTTTAGGAGTAAATGGAATTCTGCTCTATTTCCCTTTCCATGTTCCATCTAAATAACATTCCTGGAAAGATGAATGCAGTGAAACAGTTTGAAATGCCTGAAGAATTTCACAATTAGCTGCCAACTCCTTTTTTAAGGATACTCTGCACACAGAGTATTGTTACAAGCAGGTTTAAAATAGAGAAATAAATGCCTAAATGGGGGCCTCCTTATCACCCTTCCCTTTCCTCTCTGTGGGCTTTTAGACAACCACAAATATTTAATATAAATATTGAAATATTGATAAATGTGGCTTAGTCCAGCAGTTATTGGTACAAATGAACCAACTCAGCTCAGTTACCCAAGGCTGTCAAATTTGGGTAACTTCTTGACAGTTTTTCTTCTTTATTTTTATTAATAAATCTCCCTGGGCACTGAAGAAAGACACTGAAGAAACTTTCAACACCAGGAAAATGGAAAAAATTCCAGAGCACCTGCAGGAGTCAGAGTCCAGGTGGAACTGCTCAGTGCAACCCAGATTTGCAGCCAGAACAGCAGGAGATAACCCCAGGTATAGATCTCTTTAAGAGATCACCTCATCCCTCTTTTCTTCAGGAGAAATAAACTCTGGCTCATTTCTAGAAAGCAAAATAATGAAAATATTTGAAGAATGAAGACCTAAAGCCCAGGGGTGCTGGGGAACATCAGGGCAGCGAGAGAGAAATGAATTCTCAGCAGCATTGAGTGTTTTACTTTTGTGGAGAGCTTAAATGCATTTCTACAAAAATAATAAAGGCTTCTGGAGGAGGAAACTCCAAGACCATCTATCTTTGTTGCCTCGAATTCAATAGTGGTTAAGTGAAATAGTCTGGGCTTAGTCTGCTGCAAACACTGATTCAGTGGGCAGGATTCAGCTGTCAGCTCCTTTTTGTACAGGAATTACTCCCCTGAACGAGAGGGGAAGGTGCTTTTCTGAGAGACAGCTGAGGGTTTGCAGCTCTGATCATGCCCCAACGTCAGGAACAGGGATTGTGGTGAGTTTAAAAGTCTGACTTGCAGGCTGAGCCCAAATCCTCGGGGTTTTGGAAGCTGTACTGGATATTTTGCACATACATCTGCTGGAAAAGGCTTTTTTTGTGCTTGTAGGTGTCAGTCCTGGCTGAGACATGGGGGTGGCTTAAGTGAGGCTTCCAGTAATGACAGCACCTCCAGATAACAACTGTGAGCACTTCTAAACTCTGATGATTTGTCAAGGACTCCCCCTGAGATGAGAAATTTCACCGAGCTCTGGCTCTGAGGGCTTGCAGGGAAGGGCTGCTCAGCTGAGCTGGAAGTGCAGCCGAGGACATTTTGTGGAGAAAAAAGGTGATGGCTCACAATATTAATTTTCTTTTAGAGGCAGGAAAAAAGAGCAAAGCCTGATGTACAACAGCACCTGCACAACTTGGAAAGCCAGCATTCAAAAAATCACAGCAGGAGCACATTGCTTAAGCAGTAAATAAATCAATAACTGTGTGAGCACTGCAGGTTGTGGAACTTCAGGGGCAAGCCAGGGGTGCCTCTTAGCTGAGCTTTTTCCTCTGTAGTAAATCGGAGTTTAAGGTGCTCTAAAGGGCATTGTTGGATTTTTTTTCTGGAAAGCTCAGCTAAGGAATTTGGTTTTCATGATGCCCCATCGGGTCCCCCCAAAGTAACAAGTCAGCATCATTTTCTAGCTGCAGCTGATAACATTTATTGCTAATTCTTTAAACCTAGCTTTAAAAGAAAACAAGTCTGCAACCTGCATTGCACCCACAGGAATAATCTTTCTTTTCCTCAGTTTGGTAATTCAATTGTGACTTGTAAACTTGTGCAGCTGTAGCAAAAAAAAAAGTCTACAGTCAACTCTAATCTATCTTGAGGAGAGTAAAAAGTGCTTACCAGCACTGGTGTAGTAAATCCTGGCTGCTTTATTAAATAAATGTAAAATTTCACTCAGAAGCCTTAAGGAAGAAGAGTTTTAAAATATCTGAACAATTTAGCACATTCTGAAGCTGAATAAAGATTGATTGAATTTCGGAGTGAGATTTAAACTGATGACAGACCAAATCCCACTTAAATTCACTTGAGAAACGTGGGCATTATTGATGCCTTCTGAACGGTGAGAGACAAACCAGGCAGCTGGAGAAATTCCTGAGCATCACAATCCTTCTGCTGCTGGAAAAATCAGACTGGGAGAAGATCCCAAAGCTATTTATAAGTGTGAGACCTTGAGGAGCCTTTCCATGATCAGCACCCACGTAAGCAGGACAGGATCCAGCAGACAGTGGAGCCCAGTGCTAAAATCTGAAGGGGTTTCATGGATTTGGGTTCATCCCCTTCCATTCTGAATGCTCAATTCTTTGTTGCAGCAACAGGAGAGATTTTCCAGGGGTCGGTGATGATTTTAGAAGTCATTTGATGGGCAGCCAAGTTCCTCTTGCTGGGCTAAGCCCGGGGTGCTGCTCAGTGCTGAAATCTCCTCCCTCTCCCAGGAGTGTCTGAACTGGAGCCCTGGGGGTGGCTTTGGGCTCCAGACCTTCCGAGACCAAATCAGGGTGAGTCACTTTAATGTTCACTAACAAAAAATAGAAATCTGCTGTCTTTCAGCCAAGGAAGGGCTATGGCCAGGTGATAAATATCAAACCCACCTCTCTTTAGCTGGGGTTGGGGGAGCAGATGTTGCTTTAGCCCCCCCACATCTCAGCCCAATGCCCAGGACAGGATTTGGGGCACTTTCCCTGCCCCAGGATGTCACCAGCACTCCCAGGATTGTCCCACAGGGCAGAATTCCCTTCTCCTGAGCCCCACAGGAGCTGAGCCCCTGCAGACTCTGTCCTTCAGCCAGCGCTGGTGAACCTGCCCTCGTTTTGGGGGATTCCTCGTTTTGGGGGACTCCTCGTTCTGGGGGACTCCTCATTTTGGGGGATTCCTCATTTTGGGGGACTCCTCGTTTTGGGGACTCCTCATTTTGGGGGATTCCTCATTTTGGGGGACTCCTCATTCTGGGGGACTCCTCGTTGTCCACCTGGGTCCCAAAACTTGAATCTTTGCTGTGTCTTGAGGCTTTTTTAGTCTTCAAGGAAACCACGTTGAGGTTTTGTTCCCAAAGCACCCGGTCTCTTGGCTGTGCCACACCTGGGGACTGCTCCTGGCATGCTCCTAAATCCCTTTGGGTGCTCTGTGTCCAGGGGGTTTGAGAACAGGGTTTGATCCTGGGGAATGTTCCTGCAGCACCAGGATCCTCCCACTGGCCTGTGGGATCTGGGCCATTTTAGAGCTTTGGGAAATCTGAACTTGCTCATCCTCCCTGACAATTCCTGTGTTTTTCTCTCCCCAAATAACCAAGTGCAGAGTGTGGCTTACAAAATACACATTATCCTTTCATGTGTTAAATATGCTTCTCAAAATTCCTCCTGGCCTTAGGAACGCACCAATTCCCCTCAGCTTTCTGTCTGATGTTGTCTACACAGAGTGAGGAGATGCCATTCCCCTCTGGAAAGGTTGGGAACTGGGTTATTTATGTATTTATGCCCAAAATGGTTTCTAGATGCCCATTCTTTACCAGCAGATAAGGAGGCCCCCATTTAGGCTTAGAAATATTGGTGTGGGTGAAGTTGTAACGCTGCAGGAAATCACTGCACTGCTGGGGACTGCTCAGGATTACTTACAGCAAGATTAATTCATGTGGCAATGAGCTCCCAGGTGCCTGGCCCTGAACACAGCACTGGCATTAAAATGCAGTTAATACAGAAATACAGAGACAATTATGAATGGCTCTCAATAGTGGCTGTAGGGCTGCTTTTAATTCACCCTGAATTTTCAGTGGGAGGAGGCTGGAGATCGTTGTTTGCTACAGAATTTAAAATCAGAACTGAGGACCTCAAATGGAGCAGGATTAAATCATCTTCATTTAGGCCAGGTTCTAAATTCAAACCTCACATTTGTGAGAGATCTCATGAAAAACTCCCACCCTCGAAACACTGAGGTGCTCAAAGACAATCCAAAATATAATACACCAAAAATATGGGGTTTTTTCCTCCTTTAAGCTGGAGAATTTTGGAATTGGTCATAGAGAGAGCCAGCACCAGACAGCACAGGGATGTTTCTTTGCTCCCAGCTCTCTTCCCAGCCTCTCTTTGACACAAATATTGCAGAGTTGCCCAGTTTAGCTCAGTTTCCCCGAGCCCTGTGCTCATTACTGAATTTCTGCAGGATAAAGGAGTGCCTGGGAGCCACAGAAATACATTCATGCACTAAGTGAGGGTCAGGGCTCAAAGTGCTGCAAACGTGGATCTGCTGCAGCCCAAAGCAGCCCAGAGCTGGAGGGCTCGAGGGGAGCTGGAAAAGGTTCAAGCCAAGAGCAGAGGGATACACTCACATCCACCTTGGGCACTTCATTTGCCAGCCTTGGGGGATTTCTGGCTGTAAAAGGAGCAGGACTGACTGAGAGCCTGGGACTGAAAATACAAGTTAAAGTGAGTCTATGAGGTGACAAGAACATCTGCTGCTGGTATTTTTTTGTTGAATGTGACCTCAAGCACAAAAAAGTGAGAATATTTCTTCTTTATTGCATTGGTCTGGCCAGAACTGATGTACTCAACCAATGATCTACGGATCCAACAAATCCTTGAAATGAAAAGTTCTTACCTGATACAGGACACTTCCTCCAGAAAGCTGTACAAATTGCAGAGTGATGTGTGTGAAGAGAGTTCTGAGTTGTAGCCTTGAATTTCAGATTTCCAGGGCTGGAGGAGCTGAACTGAGCACACAGAGTTCTAATTCACCCCGGAGAGTTCAGTAAAAGTCACCTCCAAATGCAAAAGGGAATTGCTTCTACAGAAATCATGGGAGAAAATCATACATATTTCATGCTGGGACTTCAGCCTGATTCATTCTTATTCCAGTTTCTGCATATTTATATATACTGGAAGTGTCCAAGGCCAGGCTGGATGTGGTTTGGAGCAGCCTGGGACAGTGAAAGGTGTCCCTGTCCATGGCAGGGGTGGAATGGGATGAGCTTTAAGGTCCCTTCCAACCCAAACCACTCCGGGATTTTCTATTTACAAATTTACAAAGCTATAGGCAGTGGGAATCAAATGGGCCTTAAAAACATGGCCACAGAGAAATATCTTCTAATGGGGAATTTGGGAACCCCTTGACTGAGGAACCTGGTTGTTAATTGTCCATTCTCCCACACAAGGAGAGCATGTGGACAAAATTAGTCCTGATGGACAAAGTTCCATCAAACCAGCACTGAGCTGTCATGGATTTCCACTCGTGGCCTCCTGGAGGGCTTTCTGTCCTAAATAAACATCAGGTTAATGGGATAAACTTCCTGCTAAAGCCCCCTCCTGCAGATCCACGCCCTGGGTAAGGGGTGGGGATGGAGAGCAGGAGAAGAAGGAAGGTTTGGGGTCAGTGGCAGAGCTGTAGCTACTCCCAGGGGTCTGGAGTAAGGAACTGAGTAAGGAGAGCTCAGGACTGAGTCCCCTGAGTGGTGGGAACAGACCTGTCTGATTTGGGAGGGGTTGGGAGCGCTGTGAGGGCTGGGAGCAGAGGCAGACCACGTGTGGCAGGAAAAGCCAGTGCTGGTGTGGTGTTAGGAGGAATTTTGGGAGGAATATCCCACTGCTAACAGAAATCCCAGTGCTGGATCGTCCTCTGCCTGGAGCCAGGATCAAAACAGGTCAAAATAGAAGGCTAAAAGTAGAAAAATAACATTTCAGGGTAAGCCACTTTCTCAGGAGTAGCTCAGGGTTGTTTCTCTAAGAAGCTCTGGGGGAATCCAGATTGCTCAGGATCCTCAGCCACTGAAAAATATAAAAAATCTTCAGTATTGAAAAATAACAGCCAGAGAGTGTGGAAATCTGAGCCCTCTGGAAGTCATTTGTTCAGTTAAATGCTGAAATTCCCTCCTGCCTTCTCCCTGTTTTCACCCTCACTGTGGATCAGGTCTTTAGGATTCAGTTCCCTGTTTTGATTTGGGTAAATTTAACCCAATTTATCATTTCTGATGGAGCAGCAACTTCTGGCAGAGCAGCTCCTGGCATGGGCTGTGCTGCAGTTCCCTCCCATGGGACTGTCCCACCCTCCCTGAGCCCCAGAGGAGTTTTTTGGGGTGAAACTCTCCCTGAAACCCCATTTGGATCCGGCTGTGCTGGGACCAGTCCGTCCCTAATAACATTTAATTACTTTATAACTCAGCAGCCAATTGAGCTGATTTAACTGTGTTATCAAAGAAAGTTGTGCTGTTATTTCTCTGCAAAGCCTGGCTTGCTTTTGGAGCATTTAAAATGTCCTTTTTCACATGTCAATTAACAGCTGACAAACGTGAAAGAAATGTATTTATGACACGATGATCTCAACCCTCAGATCCCTCAGTCTCGGAATGTGTCATCACATTTTTACTCAAGTGTAGCTTTTTGTTGGAGGCTTCCCTTATTTTAGTTTTAATGAGAATTTAAGAATGGAATGAAAATATAATCCTGATGCTTAATTCTGGCATAAGCCTAATTGAGTTGATGCATAACAAAAATGTCAATGTATATTCTGCTGGAGGCCCTCACTTTAAAGCAATGCAATTAATTACACTGGAACATCCTGGAGGTTTATTGCTTCAGAGAAAAGCATCCCAAGCACCTTCTTTACTATTATTTCTAGAAGAAAAACAGTGTAAAATAAAGATAATTGAAGTATCTCTGACAGACAGGTTGTTTTTTCTTTTAAGGAACCGTGTGGCTTTAACAAAGAACCTCCTTAAACAAATTTAGGAGTAGCTGCTTTGCATAGAAAATTTTGGTTTGTGTCAGCCTAAGTAATAATTTACTTTTTTCTGTGCCTTTAAATAGACCATTGTACATTTCCATGGGTGATCTGGATGCCACTTTAATTACCCAACGTCGCTTTATATAAGACTGATCAAACTATTAAACCAGAAATTCAGTGCTGGGGAGGAATGGTGCTACTAAAAGTGAAAAATATCCCTTTAGTTCTGTCAGCAGCCCTGGCACAGCTGAATTTCCCTCCCCTGGGTGGGAGGGATGCTGGCTGGAGCTTGCAGCCCTCTTCTGAAGACAGAGCTAAGTCTGAGGGCTGTGCCTTCCAGACTTGTCCTAAACTGGCTCTTTGACACCAATTAGGATTTTGACACTTATTTGAGTGCCTGCTCTGGGCATCTTGTGGAAGAGGGAGAAAAAAATCCATGAAAATGTTACACTTAAATAAATCCCCCAGCAAATTGCTTGGCTGCAGGGAGTGTTTGTATGAGAAAGAAACAAGGATAAAAGAAGCTTTTCCAAATTCCTGGCATGGTTTTCCTGCTCAAACATGCAAATCCCTGCTACTCATTGTGCATTTTCCTCATCGTGTCTGGCTACAAGAAACTCACCCCAATTTTGATCAGTTTGGTTTAAAAACTTTGTGTTTTTCCCACAGCCAGATTTTGTAATAGTTTCTTATGGAGCAGCTTTTATTCTGTGGAATCAATGATATCGATTTCCCTTTAAATATAAAGATTGCCCAGTTCCAGTGGGTGCAACAACAGCGTTTCAAAGATGAGTGACTGGTTTGTTAAGGTCTCTTCTCCATAAATCACCTTTTGTTTCCCAATTTTGTCCAAAATTAATCCCCA
The DNA here is from genome assembly GCA_020086605.1 of Lanius collurio. Classification (NCBI taxonomy): domain Eukaryota; kingdom Metazoa; phylum Chordata; class Aves; order Passeriformes; family Laniidae; genus Lanius; species Lanius collurio. The sequence continues at coordinate 5,618 of JACBWW010000236.1, read as the reverse complement.
AGAATGAGTAGGTTTTGATCCTTAATAGTGAAAGCTTTAATAGATGTTACACCAAAGGTTTTATCAGTGTCCAGCCACCCAGGATAAATTCTAGATTATTTTTGCTGATCGATGTTTATTTAAGTAAAACATCACTGAACAACTGAGGACAACTCAGGGCTCCTCTCTGCCTCACTTTTCTGAGTCTTTCCCTTGAAAATGTTGCAGGAAAAGGTCTAAAGCAAAGTTCCAAAACCTCCAAACCTGTCCTCCTACAATCTGCCAAGAGATTTAATAGAGTGTTTAACAATATTAATGAGTAAGAATAACTTCTGGGCCAGTCCAAGTTCCTCATCCCTTTTTTTTTTGCTTTCCACCAAGGTTTTTCCTGCAATAAAAGGAGCCAAAAATGAGAAAAAAAAAAATCTTTACACTCTCCCTATTTCACTTTGTTACAACTTTCTTTAAAAGAATTTAAGAATTTTTGGACAGTGGCAGCCATGAGGGGAATCTATTCCCCAAATAACTCCCATTTTCCTCTGTGAGGAAATTGAAAGACCCCAGATTTTTATTTCAAATTATTAGTCTAGAATCCAGCTGGAAGAAGAATGGCTGATTCATTCAGGAGGGAAACTTTTGAGAAAGCTTTAATGGGAAATTTCTGAATGGATTCAGAACACCAAAGAGAAGGAGAAGAAAAAGGGAGGTAAAGCACTGACCATGTGCAGCAGGAGATGTCAAAGCCTTTTCCTCCTGCCTGTAAAGTCAGGCTGATGTCTCTGGAGCTCAGGGGTCTCCCTTTCTGCTCCTCCTGCTCTGGGTGTTGCTGTCAGCAGAGCACACAAGGCTGGGGAGCTGCTGAGGCTCCTTCTTCAAAACATCAGGATTTATTAAATGCAACTGGTGCTCTCCCACGCTGCTCACACCCAACAGCAGAGATTTGTAAGTGTGCCACAAGGTGTGAGAGGCAGCTTTGCAGTACCCTAAAATATCCCAATTTCTTTCTCAGCTACTCAACCAGAAAAAAGAAACCCCAAACCCCCTTTCTGAACACCTGAATGAAGTTTCCTCCTGGACAGAAGGGTGTTTTAACTGAGAAAGCTGAGACACAAAATCCTTGCACTGGTGCTGGGCAAGAGGTAAAATTCATGATAGGAAAATGAGGAGAAACAACTTGAACTAATTGAGAATTAGGCTGCTCTAAGTCACAGACCATTTAAACTCCACATGACACTTCTAAGCATAAAAACACCCCAAATTAACAGATCTGTTTCTGACAGAGCAAATTATGGCAGCATGAACTCCTGCCTGGTTTTGGAGGAGGTGAGACAGCCACGTGCAGGTGCTCAGGTTTTATCCTTCCCTTGGAGATTTCTGCCTTTGCTCTCTCCCAGTCCCTTTGTTTCCTGCTGCCCTACACAGAGCTGAGCTGGGGATCCTCATCTGAAAAAAGCCACCAGCAAGCCACGAAGTGGGGGTTGGGAATGTTCTCTCTGCACACTCCATGAGCTGGGATAACTCCCAGGCTGGGAGCCTTCAGTGCCAGGGATCCCAGAGCTCCAGCCCAGCCTGGTCCCAACAATTAACTCCTCTCATCTGGAATGTTCTGCCCACTTTTAGGGATTCAGTGAAGCCACACAGGTTTTTCTCCCCTGGAGACCTGGGAACAGATGCTTTTTGACCAGGAAAAGAGGAGGAGAAGACCCAGGAAACAGCAAGACACCATTGCTTAATTTCTCTAACTCAGTTCATGCTTTTGGCTTCCTGCCCTTCCACTTGGTCCTGAGACCCTTAAAATCACCTTTCCATCACCTCAAACCCCGTTGGCATTTATTGCCCCCACAGCAGAACATGTTTGATAGCCTACAATAAAAGTCAGCTGCTCTACATTCGACATCTGAATTGTGTTAAGAAAGGAAAATCGTTGTAAAATGAGCATGGAGAGACTGCCCTGCTCTGGCTCATTCCCTGCTGGAGGCTGCCCATGAGCCACTGAAGCCAAGGAGAGAGAAAGGACATCATAAATTCCAAAAAGGGGTTTTGTCATGGTCACATTGCTGGAATGTAAACAAACTCTTACTCTGTTCAGTGCCACAATTAGTGAAGATCCAAGTGCCTGCAAGTGCATTTTATACTGTAAATTAGTAGGTAATTAACCCTAATGCGCCCTACTTAGGATCTCTGAAATAGCTGAGAACATCCTTCAAAGCAACAATACATGACTCATCACTGCTTAATTATAAATAAAATTAATAAAACGAGCCTCAAACGCAGTGTGAGGGGTTGGGGGTGCTAATGGAGAGTGTGCAGGAGGAAGAGGGAGAAAGAGAGAGAGAGAATTAAATCATCTTTCTTCAGAGCTGAAAGACAGAGATTCATATCCCAAAGATAAAAATAATGCAGAAAAAAGGAGCTGCAAAGCTTTGAAAAAAAACCATCCAAATTGCTGAGAATAATCACCATTTCATGTTTGCTTATAATTATAATCTAATTATGAACCCAACCTTGCAACAATTTTTTAAAGTAGGCAGTTAGCATTAAAGTACTTTTTATGCAATTATCTGCTATTGAGCTTCCTCATTATGCAGCAATTGCCACACAAATTTTCCTGTTGTTTAAGCCCCATTTTCACCATTTGCAGATTTCAGTTGTAGCCTGATAAATCAAACCCTTGGATCCAAGCTAACAGTCCTGTTTTACATTCCAGTTGCCAAGAAACCATTGTTAAATATTTGATATAATAAATATTGACAAGGAAGCTCTTTTTATTGTTTCCTCTTGCAGGCAAATTGACAAATGGGGAGTTTTACATATTATAATAATCTCGCCCATAAGCTTCATAATCATCCAGCTTAAACTAAAACCTATTTAATAAATCAGAAGTTTTCCCTTTAGTGGGAAACTCCCTGGAGCAGGAGGTGTCCTGGTGGGGAACATTCTGGAATCAATGTGTGGAAAAGGACTTTGCATTTCCTGTGGCTGCTGTGAGGAGAATCTTGTGGGAGGACTTTGCTGTGATTACAGATTGACTCTGTCACAACATGATGGAGAAAATTCTTTCATTGGAGGTGGCTGAGAGAAAAGGGAGGAGGTGGGATGTGGATTTTCTCACCAGGCTCTGATTTGGCATTGTGAATATGGAAATGGCTCTGGACAACTGCAGAAAATGGCACAAGGTGCAAATCCTGGGAAGGAGGAGCAAGACCTGCTTTGACAAAGAAAATCCCAGGGGAGGAATGGATGCAGAGCTCTGAATTCCCTCTCCCTATCCCAGGATGGAGGCAGGAGCCCAGTGAGGCACCAACAACTGCATCCACCTGTAGGAATTAATGACAGAACTGGATTTAAAGGAAGCTGCACAAAACCCCCTGTGGAATTCAGCCTTCCCAATGCTGGCCCAGGAAGCAGAGCCTGCTCTGAGCATGTAGTAGGGAAACTTGGAGAGGAATTACTGTGTGGCCTCTTGGAGGAGCAGGGAATAAGGGGGAGAAATACGAGGCAGCTCACAAGATGTATTTTACAAGAGCCAAACAAAATTCTGACCTCCAAAGATTTGGGATGTGCTCTAAATCTGGAATAGGGGGGCTGTGGTTTTTTCTGTCATGAGAAGAAGCTTCTTAAATCCAACCTGCACAGGAGAAAATGAGGAAAACAGGCAAGTTGCTGAGCAGGAGAACTAATGAATTCTGATTCTATGGATTTGGCTGCCTGGTGACTTGATTCTGCCTGAATTCTGCCAAGGTTTCCTGTTGTCTGTCTCTGCCAGCTTCTGCAGGTGTTCTCCAGCTCCTGAGTGAGCTCTGTTGATGGAAGGGATTCCCTGCAATACTTTCCAGCCCAGACAAACCCCTGCAGCCTGGTGTTGCCCCTCCTAACCCCTATGAACAGCAGTTTCTGAATGTTCAGGACTAAACTCCACCATCCTCCCTTCCCTCCAACCCCACTGGCCCCAAGCTCTGAGGAACTCCCAGATTCCCAGGCCAAGGGCCCTTCCTGGCCTCAGGAATGTCTCCTGGTCAGTGGTGCTGTGTTTAGACTTTCAAAGCTGTTTTCTCCCAGGTCACAAATTCCCCCATGTGGGTTTTTTGGGGCTTGAGAGGTCTCACACCCCTGGTGAAGCTTTCTCAGCATTTTGAGTCTCAGTGTTTGCAGTGCTGCTGGCTGGTGCAGATTCTCTGGTGTCTGATAAACTCCCACTGCAGCTTTTCTCCCTTGCTTGTCTGGGAAATTTGGAATCAAACAATGGGAATTTTTAGCAGAGAGCACACAAGGACAGATAGATGTGCATAAACCTCCCACCTACCCTGGAAACATGAGGGTTTCCTTGGGGAACCAGGCTAAAACTGAGTGAAAATATCCCTAAGGCAGCTGCCAGGGTTTGTGTAACTCTGCAGGAGCTTGTGCTGCCTGGAATGCTAAATGGGAGCTACCTGGAAAGCCAGAGGAGTCCTTGGAGATTTAAAGGTATGAGAGACTGAAGGAATTTGGAGAATTTACCTGACTCAATACAACATTCAAGCATTTTTGGCAGAATGAACTTTTCCCTTTGTGCTGTAAAAGCCATTGGAGGGCTGAGCAATCCTTTAGCAAATGTCAGCAGCAAAACCCACACCCCCCAGTTTTGATCAAACTGCCCTGTGCTAATCTTGCTTAGACCCTGGGTTTTCATTGTGCAGACAGGAGGGTTTTGTGTGGAGAATGGGCTGATTTGGCATTCCAGGTGCAGAGATCCCTTCTGCACCCTCAGACAGAGCCTGGAGCTCAGCCAGCACTTTGAGGAGGTCCTGCTGAGAGCGGCTCCAGCAGAACTCCTGGAGCTGCAGAGCTGCTCCCCCCCAGCCCCTGCAGATGGCTGGGGCTCATCTTCTTCCCTGCTCAGCACCAGGCACTGCTGGGTTGGTGCTCACCTGGAGCTTCCAAGGCTCAGGGAAGGCTGATCTGCCTCACTGAGTACTCGAGGAAAATAAAATCCTGACCATACTCCCCGCTGTCGTCTCACTCCTCCTTTTGATGCTCGTGCATTTTTTGGGAAGTGCTGGCAGGGATCACTGGATCCCAGCCCCCACGGAGCCAAGCAGGCAGTGCACACACTGGGAATGCATTCCCAGGGAAGCTGGAGCAGGAAAAACCAGCAAAAGGTCCCTATTCCTGTAAATTTAACAATGAAATCTGGGAGATATTGATGAGGATATTTGTGGGGCTTCCCTTTCCCATCAGGGAGGATGGGGATGGAGGAGCTCAGAGGAATGGTTGGGGTGCCTGGCTCTGCTTTCTGCCTGGAATATTTGCTCTCTGTGTGACTCTGGGCAAACCACAAGACCTTTGTGGAGCTCTGAGATTTTAAATTTGTAGTTCTTCCACAGATCAACCTTTGGCACGTTGCTGTAGCTGCTGGTCCAATAAATCTCTCCTGTTGGGAATATCCTGGGCTTCACTAAAAGAGCCACAGAATAACTGAGGGTCTCACACCTCAATACATCAAACAGTCGTTCCCAGCAGTCAATATGTTGAATATTTTTTTAAACAGTATCAGCCCAAAGCAATGATTTTGAAAATAAATGTAAACAGTCTTTAGTTTCTCTCAGACTAAATTGGTTTATGCTGTGGGGGACATTTCTCAAATGCACCAAAAAAAAAAA